>JAEQBH010001669.1:0-252032 GCA_016808115.1 Tetrastigma voinierianum | reverse complement strand
TCTTCCCTAACGCCCTCCTGGTTTCACGGTACTGGGACAAGTCAGTATCAAAGACACTCACTGTATAGATTAACACACTAAAATATATATGGGGAAACCTCAGACTTTTATTTCATAAAAACATTCTCTTATCTTACATACAAGCTTCTCTAAGGAAAGCTTAGAACTCCATTACAAACTATGGATACAAAGATGGATATGGTTTTTCTCTTATGTCCCTCTAAATGAGAAACATTATCAATTTATAGAGGAGTTTTCAAATGTGATGAATCCTATCTTTCGAGAAACGGTCATTTTTCTTTTCGGCTGGGCCATACAACCTGCCTTTTTTCTTTATCTTTTTGTCATCTTGCTTTTGTTGAGACGTGCAACTCTTTCTTTTCTTCTGTCTCTTCCCTCTGTCATCTATATTTTCAAAGACAAGTGTCCCTCTTACCATATTTTCGATTCCCTATCGTTTGTCTTTTTCTTCATCAGGAACATGCTTTTTTACTTTGGTTCTGCTGTCAGCTTCAACTTCATCCATGTTGTCATTGTTCCTTTTTGCCATCTATTTATTACAATTATAGTGATAGACATTCATTGTTAGATCACTTTATTATTTACATTTATAGTGGCAAGCATGTCCTGTTAGGCCACTTGGAAAGCTGGGATTACATTTTCTTCCCAAGAGTTATCCAGACTTCATCATTACTTTTTGTCTTTTTCATAAACTTTGTAGCTTCATTTTTTGTCATCTGGTTGGCTGGTAATAATAGCTGGTCCAGCTCATTGATTTTTTCTGTCATCATTCTATGTCCTTTGGCTTTTCCATCGCCTATGATTATCATCCAGTTGTTTGTTGCACAATGGACTGAGCAATTCTTTTTTCTCAAATCTATCATTCTTCCAAGCAGTGCCTTTATCCCCAATGCTCTTTTGGTCTTTGTCCATTGTCTGTTATAATATCCTTGTTTTTTGGGTTTAGAATCATTTATTTGAAACCTTGATTCTTCACTGCTATTTATTGTGATGAGATGATAGGCTTTGATGCCTATTCCACTATCTTCATTATATTCTGGACTGATGGTAAAGATTTTTATGTAAAAGCTCTGATGTCCTGCCATGTTACATGATTGAATTCTAAGGGTGTCATTAAGTATTTCATCACAATTAGGGCTTAAATAGATCCGGTCAACAAAATTGAAATCCATGGCATCTTTGACAAATAAAGGATTAGTCTTTTTTGTAATTATTATTCTTGGGTAAATAGACTCGGTAGAGGTCTTGTAATACCCATTACCATTAAGGTTGCTATAGATAAACTCGGAGAAAGTCAAATACTTTCTTTTCATTTCAGATAATGTCATTGAAGAGATTATGGATATATTTTTTGCTTTTTCTTCAGTAAAGAAGAGGGTTTCATCTGAATTTTCTCCTTTAGAGAGGAGCCTGTCCTTTGGGGGACTGGCATCTTCAAATTTTACCCTTTTGAAGGATAGGTACTTTTTTGAATACCTTTTTGAGATATTTTTTGTGACGCCCAAAACCCTGGGGGCCTGCTAACAACCAGCCAACCCGCGAATTCCTCGATTTTAAATACCCGACATACCACACTATTGTGTCCCATTTATCGGGATCCATATTCTTACAAAAATCGGGCAGAGTCTCCTTTATTTGGGGAGCTCTACCCTATATACAACTTGTATAACAATATATCCATGACCTATCCAGGGCCTAAGCATAAGTAGAAATGGCCACACGAGGTCCATTTGTCCATATCCCCAACATATAACTATATCTCAATAGTCCATAAGAGTTTATTACAACACTCTTAAACATAACATATACTCTTGGTACCAGACCAGTACCAATTACTCGTGGACACCGAGTTACTCGGCACCACCTCGATCTGTCCCTTCACTAGGACCCATTCATTCATATTTAAGCTAAAATGTGATAATAATACACTTAAATACAGTCCGTAAGAGTCCAATTATTACCCTCTTACCATTATTACATACCCGACTATATTGGCAATAGTCCAAAAGAATTTAATTACAATTCTTTTATACAAAAATACATGCTAGAACTAGTTTGTCCTAAATACATGGTAGCCTATCATTTCACATTACTCGGGTTTTCACAAGTACATGGTAGATCGACACCGTGCTCGTGTCGGGATGGTGTCATACTTCGACTACGTTCAATGGAGTCTCACGGGCATTTTCATCGTATACCGCCCAATGCTTGTTACAAAAAGATTTATCAAGGCCACATGTCAGCCTTCTTCGTAATCATGGCCTCATCTAAGCGCCATCCATCTGGGTAGACCAGATCCGAAGTGCCGAGGTCCCACGACGGGCGACCACGCCCGCAGAAGGATAACCCTACAAGGGCTACTCCCCACCCAAGTGCACATGCAATGCCATCACACATTCAAGTAAAAATGATACATTCCTACTCAAATGTCTACATGCCATGGATGAGAATGTGACTCACCTGCCCCATGTTCCAGTCCACCGACTTCACACATGATACGCTTGCAGAAACCGCTATTTATGTTCCATCAATGACCATTTTTCAAAAAAAAAAGCTTTTTGTTTTATAAATCAAAATCCATTAGACAATCTCCAATATCAACTTGTTTTTACCAAGTTCTGTGTGTTTTTTATGGGTAGTGAATTCTCAGGGTCTCATCGCAAGCTTCGCTTGCTTTCCGACACTTTCACGAACTTTCATCGCTAGATACATATGTCCAACCAAGAATACTGGGTTTTTCACCCAAGGGGGTATCTATCCCTTCTTACTATGCCCAACACACGTATTTTTCATTTCCTTTTTCTTTTATGCAATCGTGAGACTCATTTTGGACGATGTCCCATTTTACCGAGCCCACCATCGAACACCAAACACAGTGTCGATCTACCATGTACTCATGACTCACCATCGAACACCAAACATAGTGTCGATCTCTACCATGCACTCACACCCATGTCATGCGATGTCCCATGCATAAATGCAATGCAATTCCATTGCATGTATCTCATGCTACATGCACAATGAATGCCACGTGCAACAGTACAAACCATACTTTATGCCAAGTATCATGGATAATCATATTTAATACATATAATTCACATCCATTCAATTCAATATGCTTATCACACATATTTCAACATGCTTCCATACAATCAACATGTGATTTATTCTTCATGCACTACAAGAATACATCACACCAAGCATCAATCATATACGTAAAGATAACTTGGTATCCCTTACCAATTGTGGCGTAAACAATCCCCACAACAATCCACACAACTCTCTAAAAAGAGCAGGAAACACCAAACTGCGGAAATATCAATGCCATTCACTAGCGTATTTAAATTTGCACTAAAGAGCTTTCATAGTCCAAGAACGCCAAAATCGTGAGTTTGACGAAAGCAAGGTCGTCCGAAATCAAAACTAATGATTCGCATGGGTGTGTGAAAATTGTTCAGACTCCAAAACCAAGCGCTACACCCATGGCCAACACTCGGCTAGCCCAAACCATAAACAATTCGGTTCAGTCCCGAGACTGGTCATTCATGGCTACGTAGGTCGGATCTCAGCTGACGCCTGACCAGAACCAAGGCTGCTACACGTGGTAGCTAAGACGCCCAAAATTCTGGCCCCGAAACACAATCTGACCATCAATAAACACAACCCTAAGATTTAGCAACAAAATGGCCCTTATACGGGCCACTGTGCAAGAAATAACCAGCTGGGTAGAGAAACCCCTTACCTTTCGAACGATAAAAACCACGCTTATGGTGGTATCAACACGTAGCTATCTTCATGTGGACCAACTTTGTCTCTTGCCCCGATGCGTTTCGACTGTCGGTTCATCAAAGATCGCAAAGGGAAGTGTCGTTCCCTTTTTTTTTTCTCTTCAAACTGTCTCTTTTTGTGACACCCCAATTTTCGGGGGTCCCGTTGACTAGCCATCAACCTGTAGAATTTCTATCTTAGGTCTTCGTGCACCTAAGTCTTGGTACCAAACCGGTACCAACTACTCGTGGACACCGAGTTACTCGTCACCAACTCGATACGTCCCCTCAGCAAGACCCATACATTCATATTTAAATCTAAAATATGATAATAATACACTTAATTACAGTCCGTAAGAGTTCGATCACGACCCTCTTACCATAATTACATACCCGACTATATTAGCAATAGTCCAAAAGAATTTAATTACAATTTTATACAAAATAATTTTACAAAGTTTTTCTGTTACATATCGCTCCGCCTACAATCACTACTCATCTAAGATCGCTCTATGTCGACCTCTATACCCGTAAGGTTCAAGACAAGGTGAGCAAAGCCCAGTAGAGTAAACTCCTACAAGGGTTACTCCCCACCTAAGTGCACATGTAATGCCATAATCACATCATATCACATGGAATACTACATGTCATGAATGAGATGAGACTCATCATGCCCCATGTCCCGTGTCCTAACTGACTCCCTCACACATGCATATGCCAAGTGTGAAAAAAAACCGTCATTGATGTTTAATCCAATGACCCTTTTTCCAAAACAAAATCTTTTTTTGTTTTATAAATCAAAACACATTGGATAAACCTCCAATGTTCATTTATTTAGTAAAATCCCGTGTGTTTATGCATTTATGGGCCATGGATTTCTGGGTTTTCACCGTAGGACGCCACACTCCTTCCTAACATTTTTACGGGATTACATCGCTAATGATCATGTCTAACCGCAACTACCGGGTTTTTCACCCTATATGGTATCTATCCCTTCTTGCTATGCCCAACACATGTATTTTTCATGCTATGCAACCATGAGACTCCTTTTGGACATTCTCCCATTACCGAACTCACCACCCATTCACCAAGAATGATGAATGATCATAACCATGCACACACACCCAACACAATGGGGTGTCCCCGTGCATATGTACTGCAAAAATGCCAATGCATGTACCTCATGTTTACATGTATATGAACAATTTACATGAAACTTTTACATTCCATACTTTATAGCTAAGTATCATGGATAATTATATCAAACGATTACAATTTATAACTATCCATGATATATTTAAACACCTATATATCAACATATTTTCAACACATTCAAAGATGTTATTCAATTTTTAAATAACACACCAAAAATGTAAATACACAAACTAGTCATTCCTACTACATCCTGGACTTAGTCCAGAATTTAACTTTGGGAAATAATATATAATATCCAAAGATGCATTTTCCAAAGAGTCCCAAACCAAAATCGACTGTAAATGCATTTCCAATGCTCCGGAACCCATAACTGGCTCGGATATCGACCTTCACAACCCAATCCTGAACTATTAAAAAACAGTCCCAATGTCCGAAAACTCAGTCCCATGGTTGGGGCTATACCATACGGCCTTTTACGGCCCTTAAGTGAAAAGGAACCAATGTAGGAGAAAACCCCTCATTCGAGCTTCGATAAAACTGATTTCGTACTCCACGCCAGAAATTTCTCCTATCAAAGACGACCAACTTTAGCTCTCGACTATCGAGTTCACCGCTAACACCGGAAAATCTTCTCTCTCCCTCTTCCTTTCCTTTTTTTTTTCTCTCCCCATGGCCTCACTTTTTCCACTTTCCTTTTTTCCTTCTTTCTTTCTTTCTTTTCTCTTTCTTCTTTATTTTTCTTTTCCTCCTTTTTGGTTTTCATCCCACCGATTTTTTTTTGCTCCCTCTCATTTTGTATCCCAAGTGAGAGGAAACTTCCTCTCACCTTCCTTTCTTCTCTTGCATGGCCATATGTCTTCACATGCTCCATGTATCATGTGCCATGTGTCACATGGACACATGCTTTAGGTGTCACCTTCCACACCACATGGCTCTCATGCTATGTGTCATTCTCCCATGGTGCCATGTGGCATCCCCTGGTCATGCCATGTGGCACCACCCCATTTGTCACCTGACACCCAATTCCTCGGAAAACGTGAAATTTCGATCATCTATAAATTCAACGAAATTCCACTAAGTAACTAGATTTTGCGAGACGAATTCAACAGTGAAGTCTATTTCATCATCCGAGATGTAAAAAAATTTCAGGTTTTCCACCGGTACTATTGCGGCAAATTACCGTTTTGCCCTTTCTCAGAAAAAATGAATTTTTTTTTTGGGTTTTACACTTTTTCCTCTCACTATCCTTTCACTTCCTCCTTTTTATTTTTCCTTTCTTTCTTTCCTTTCTTTCTTTTCCTTTATTTTTTTCCTTTTCTTCATTTTCTTTTCCTTTTTTTTCTGCTTTCCTTTCTTTCTCCCCTTACCCACTAAATTTTTTTGATTTCTTTCAAGTGAGAGGAAGCTTCCTCTCACTCTACTATTCATCTTGCCATGTGTCACCTTTTCATGGTCCATGTGTCACATGGACACATGTTATAGGTGACACTCTCCACACCACATGGCTCTCATGCCATGTGTCCTTCTCCCATGGTTCCATGTGGCAGCCCCTGGTCATGCCATGTGGCACCACCCCATGTGTCACTCGACACCCGGTGCTTCGGAAAACGTGAAATTCTGACCATCTCGGAATTCAACGAAATTCAACTGGGTTATTAGATTTCGCGAGACAAATTCAACGGTGGAGTCCATTTCGTCATAAATCTAGAAAAATTCTAGATTTCCACCTGCACTATAGCGGTAAATTACCGTTTAACCCTTTTTCAGAAAAATTGAATTTTTCCGAGTTTTACATTTTTACCCTTACAAAAGGATATATCTCTTATCTTAATGTTATCAGCAATTGTTGTTTCCTGGATTTTTCCCGAATGGGATGGCATATCCAAGTCTACCTTATTGATGTTTTTGGTCTCTAAGGAGACGAAGGAAACATCATATGTCCTCATTATCATTTCTCCTAATCTTTCAAAACATTTTTCAAGGAGATTTTGTGAAATATATGACTTAGATATTATATTATTGATATCTTTGTATAAATTTATCACCTTTTCTTCGATTGATATAAGATCATTATAATTTTCAGATATTACAATCATTCCTTCAACCATATCGATGGTGATATCACGCAATTCCTGGATGTTATTCGACATTCCTTCTCAAAAAGCCTACAAGAAAATTGTTAGTACCTTTTATATGAATAATCTTAAAATTATAATAACTAAGAAGAGTTTGCCATCTAGACAATCTTCTAGCCTGTATTCTTTTCCTGTGTTATTTTTTATAAATCCTGTGACTTGAGTATTATCTATAACAAAGAGTTTTGGTAATAAGAATACCTCAAATTTATTAATTTCTTTTATTATTGCAAGTAACTCTTTCTCATTAATATCATAATTAAGCTAATCATTATTAAAGGTTCACTTGTATAACAACATATTTCTCCTAACTCCGCTTTTTAAAATTGTTGCCTAATACTTATCTAAAGCATCTATTTGTAATATTAAATTTTCATTTTCATTTGGCAATCTTAATTTAGTTAAATCTGAACATATGTCTTTTAATCTCTTGACTATCATGGAATGTTTTTCACTCCATCCTGTTTGGTTTTTCTTTGTTAACAACTTTTGTAATTCATGTCTTTCTTTAGCCAACCTTATAAAATCAGAGGAGAATTTTAAAACATCCTAAAAGATGTATCATTTCTTTGGTTCTTAATTCATCGTGGAAATCTTATTTTTTTCTTACTATATGTCATCAGAAATCTATGCCTTTAGAGTCTATTATCATTCCTAAAAACTCTATTTCTTTTTTCTTGATTTCAACTTTCTTTTCTGAAAGAACTATACCATGTTCTTTACATAGTGTTATGAAAATATTTAAATGTTTTTCATGATCTTTCTCAATATCATAACAGATTAACATATCATTAATGTATACTATTATAAAAGATGAATAATCAGAGAATATTTTATCCATTTTTCTCTGGAAAATTTGATGAGCGTTTTTTAATCCAAAAGGCATTACCATCCATTCATAATGACCTCTAGGTGTACTAAAAGTTGTAATAGGTATACTGTCATTATCCATTTTTATTTTTCAAAATCCTGATTTACAATCAAATTTGATGTAATAATTTTTCAGAAGACTGTAGAAAATTCCAATTTTCTAAACGCAAATGGTCATTTCGTAAAATCCAAAATTTTCTAGATCTCGGATAATCGAAACGGATTTCTACCATTGGAATCATCTCGCGAAATCTAGCTACTCACGTCGAATTTTGTCGAATTCCAAGACGTATTTAAATTTCATGATTTTTTTGAGGCGCCAGACGGAAGCCGTAAACGGCTTTTTGAGAGACATGTGATGTGATAAAAGTCACCTACTACATGTACTCATATGACACATGTTGCATGATTAGTGAGAGGATGAGATGAATGGCCTAGATTGTGCCAAGTGTCAAAAATTAAGACAAAAGGGACATGGATGGAATTATTGGAAATGTAAATGAGGATAAGACAAAATAATGAATAGCTTTCTTCTCCATTGGAAGAACAAATCGACAATGGGTGTGAAATTCCAGATTTTAGAGAGAGAAGGTGTGCCTTCTCTCTAGATTTTTGGCCGTTCGGACCGTCGATTCTCGACGGAGCAAGAAGCAAAGTCGATCTACGTGGCGAGGGCTAAACATGGACACCGATTTGGTGGAGTTCCGACAACTCCAAGAGGTAGGGATCTTTTCCTACTTGTGTTATTCTTTGGCTAAGAGCCATGTAAATGGTTGGGGATGTTCTAAGGCTTGATTAAATTATGAGCTGGGGTCTCAAACATTTGAAGCGAGTGGAGAAAATCCTCATTATGCCAGGCCGTGAACAAAGGCTAACCCGAGGGTTTCACCGTTGCTCATGAATAGTGAAGTGATTTTGATGTCGAGTGATTCAAATGAATTGTTATGGTTTGTTAATTAGCCCATGTGAGCTTAATTTTGGTGTTATTGGCTGTGAATTTGCATAACATGATTTATGGATTAATTATGTTAGTATATGGGCATGTTATATATATTAGCAGGAGAGTTTGTTGGGATTGGCATAATGCATTCCATATGCACTGGGGCACCCTAGAATATTAAGAGTGAGTGCATGACATGAAATTGAAAGAAACACAAAAATGTTTGTGAAAGGAATTTCGATGGAAGATTTTCCGAATAATTGCCTTGGAGAGTCGTCCAACATATCACTTCGGATGAGGACCATGACTATTTCGGAGCGTTATCCAGCAATTCGCCTCAGAGGGTAGTCCAATATTTTACTGAAACTCGGTTGCAAGTTTTAGAGAACAAAAAGCTTTTGTTTCGAAAACTAGATATTTTACTCGCATTCGGCTTAGGCATATGTGAGGGAGTCGGTGAGGACTCGGGACATGGGATTGGTCATGTAGACATTCGAGTAGGTTCATGTAATTGCTGATGTGATTGCTTAAGCTATGGCATGTGCACTTAGGTGGGGAGTAACCTACGTAGGAAATTTTCACTACTGGGCTTTGGTCACCCTGTCGAGGGATCACTATTTCAGGTACAGGGAGTGTACAGGAGGACGGCACTCACTAGAGGCCACGTTTAGAAGAAAGTCGGGTTGTGGCTTTTGGTAGAGACTTTTGTATAACATGTATTAAAACTCTAAATTTTAATATATGTTTGGTAAAGAGTAATTTATTAACTCTTGAACTATTGTATATAGTTGATGTATTTTTGTGAGTATTGATGCAGCGTCCCAAGTGGTCATTATTTTACTCGTATGTGGACCCTGTGTGGTCATTGTAAACTTGTTGGGACGTTTGTACTGGGTAGAGCCCTCGCATAGCTGAGACTCTACCCGATTTTCGTGAGTGGTGTCGGGTTACCCGACATCCACGAGTATTCCGCAGGTTAACGGGTTGTTAACGAGACACCCCGGTTTTGGGGCATCACATTTTCCTCTTGCCAAATTTATTAAAATTTCCTTATTTGGGATATAATATCCACAACTTAGTATTCTTATTCACTCTTTATAAATTTATCACAATTTTCGCTTTTCCTCTTTTTATCTCACTATGTTTTCTTACCATGAAAGCAGGGCTACTATGTGGGCTTTTACTTTCTCTTATTAAATTCATTTGCATTAACTCATTAATTTGTATTTTAAAATCTTTTATATCTTCTTGTGAATATATCATTGGTCTTATTCTAATAACCTTATCAGGATATATCATTTCTAATTTACAGTAAATTTTTGTCTTTTCCTAATATTTTAAAGGGTTATTACTAAAATTTTATTTCAATTTTCACATGTGTCATGGACTGTTACTTTATAACTAATAGACGTATTTATTTGTTCCGTTCTCCATTTTCTGGCTTTTTGGTCATAATTTATATTAAAAGGTTTTAATATTCTACTCTTATCCAAAGGGTTACAAGGTGTTTTAAATATTATAAAGATAAATTGTTTGTTTGATATATTGAGAATAGTTGTAAAGTAATTTCTAATATAAAATCACATTCTATATTTTCATTGATAAACTTTTCCTATTTTTATTATTTTTATTATGGGTCATTATTTTCAACATTTTCTTTTGTTTTGTAATCTCTTCTTTTATTTCCATTACACCTTTATAGAGATTTTAGTATCTTTCCATTCTTTTAATAAAAAGCTTAAATATTGTTATTTCTAATCTCAGGTCTACACTCATGTATATAACTTAGTTTCTAGAATATTTAACTTTTTAAATACCATAGTAGGGAATGTAATTTCTTTCATTTTTGTCTTTTTAGGAAAATACATATGTCTTCACTATATATTTCTATTCCTTCTTTTGTAATCTTATATTTATCTAGTCTATCTAGGAAACTATTTCCTAAGAGAATATCGTAGTGTCAATTTCCTTGCATTCTGTTATCTTTATAGCAATCTACCAAAAAGGTTATTCCTTCTAATCTTATGGGTATTTATATCTTTAAATTACATTCTAATGTTTGGCCATCATAATTTTTAAAAACATATGGGTTGCTCATACTCAATATTTGATTTACGCCTGGTTATGTTGCAATTAGTAATAAGGTTTGATAAAACTTGTTTCTTCGAATTCTCTCTTCTTTCTCCATTGTAATAATTTCCTCTAATCAAGAAAGGTGAATGTACATCTTCTCTTATTCTTAGGAAACTGTTTCTCCTTGTATTATTTATGATATTATTTCCTATCAAGGAATTTCCTCTAAATATGAGTAAATCAATTCTTTGTATACAATATTCTTCAGGAATATCATCTTCAAGATTTAAAATGTAATTTGCTGGAATTTCTATTCTATCTAACTTTTGAGGTTCTATTATCTCGACAATTTCTCTACTTTCATCACTGATTTCTATAAATGGCTTATTGTGATGCCATAAAACCTAAAATTCAAGCACCAACCATTAACCCGCAGAATTCCTACTGACGGAAAGAACTGATAACACACTATTGTGTTCTTATCGGGTCCATATTTTCACAAAAAATCAGGCAAAGTCTCCTTTGTTCAAGGAGCTCTACCTAATATACAACCTGTATAATAATATATTCACAACCCATCCAAGGTCTCAACATAAGTAGTAATGATCACATAGGGTCCATCTGTCCATATCCCCAATATCCAACTATATCACAATAGTCCATAAGAGTCTATTACAACACTCTTATACATAACATATAGATACATGTCAAAACAACTACCAAAGCCACAATCCAGTTTTCTTCACAATTGAGGCCTCTATTAAGCGCCGTCCTCCAGTACCTGTCCTATACCTGAAATGTGGTCCCACGAAGGGGTAAGCAATGCCCAGTAGAGAATAATTCCTATAAGGGCTACTCCCACCTAAGTGCACATGCAATGCCATTTCACACATTCAAGTACAAACATACACATTCCTACTCAAATGTCTATATGCCATGAGACGCGACTCACCCCGGCCCCATGTCCCGAGTCCCACTCGACTCCTCACACATCCATATGCCAACTGTGAAAACCATCATTTATATTCCATCAATGACCATTTTTTCCAAAACAAAAGCTTTTTGTTTTATAAATCAAAATCCATTGAACAAACTCCGATATTCACTTGTTTTACCAAGTCCCGTGTGTTTTTGTGGGTAGCAAATTTTCAGGGTCTCACTGTAGGCTTCGTATGCCTTCCGACACTTTCTCGCAACCACGCTGGACACATGTTCAACTCAAGAATACTGGTTTTTAACCTGCCGGTATCTATCCCTGCTTGCTATACCATACACACGTATTTTTCATTTCCTTTTTCTTTTATGCAACCGTGAGACTCATTTTGGACGTCGTCCCATTTTACTGAGTTCGTCATCGAACACCAAGCACAGTGTCGATCTACCATGTACTCACGACATACCATCGAACACCAAACATAGTGTCTATCTCTACCATGCACTCACACCCATGTCATGCAATGTCCCGTGCATAAATGCAATGCAATGCCATGTGCAACAATTGAAAATCATACTTCATGCCATGTATCATGGATAATCATAATTAATACATATAATTATTCCTGTAATGTCTATTGCGCTACCAGTACTTTTACTTTTACGATATATTGAAACACCAATACAAATCCAAATACGTTTTCAATATCGTAGCTCTATGCTACTTGTACTTTGATACCATTCAAATCCAATTGCAATTTCTCATTTAAGACACATTTCAAATGCTCATTTTGTAAAGGATAATTAACCTTATGAACATATATTTGTATATACTAATTCAACTTAAAGGGGGCCCATCATTTTGTTTTCAATACAAATTTTCCATTATATATGGTATTATATGCCCATTTTGTCCATTTCTCACCTTGATACAATACGATATTATTAGCCATTTTCAATATCAAATACATTTACAAAAACAAAGTCATAGTTCACTTTTCGAATTATAATTTCAATACAAAAATAGTCAAATCAAATTCATGTATGCATATGACGAAGCTTTACTTATCTTCCATATGGCTTTTACGATGACTCGAATCAAGTAGCTCTTTTCCTTCACTCATTCACTTGGGTGACTGTGGTGATGATAAAACAACGTATGGCATTTTCATGTCTAGTGGTTCTATACATTTCTCTCTTCATTTCATTTAAGTAATCATATTTTTCTAAATCAATGCCTTTGTAAAAATTTCAATGACTAATGCAAGATAATACACATATTATATTTTCATTTTGTATACATTCAAATTACACCATTGGTCATTCTAATCATGTAGTTTCATATGCAATAAATCATTCTAACACAAAATCATGCATTTCACAATTTTCTTTCATTTTACCCTTAAGCCGGTTCTAACCTATACTCTCTGCACAAGATAACGAATCGATCGCACGGCCTGCGCTATCAATCGGTTATTGCATACTATGGAACACTAACGATACCGCCCCGCGGTTATCGAAAATGACACATCGCTACGCTCTGGCTGTAGTAATCGATCATTTTGTAAAACCCGAAAGATTCTAATTTTTTGAAAAATGATAAAATGGTAATTTTGGTAAAAATTTGAAATTTTTCTAGATCTCATATGGCAAAACGGACTTCACCGTTGGAATCGTCTCGAGAAATCTAGCTACCACGTCGAATTTCATTGAATTTCGAGATAGTCGGAATTTCACGTTTTTAGAGGCACTTCTGTGTCTGGTGTCAGAAACGGTTTCAGAAGAGACATGTGGATGACAAAGTCACCTACTACATGTACCCATGTGACACATGTTGCATGATTAGTGAGATCATGGAGATGAATGGCTTAGATTAAGCCATGTGTCAAATAGCGAAATGAAGGGACATTGATGGAATTATTGAAAAGTTAAATGGATAAGTCAAAAAGGAGAATAGTTTTCTTCTCCAATTGGAAGACCAAATCGTGCAGTGGGTTGTGGATTTGAGTTTTAGAGAGAGAAAGAGCTACTTCTCTCTAGATTTTTCGACGTTCGGACCGTCGGTTCTCGTCGGAGCAAGAAGTAAAGTTGTTCTACTCGACAAGGGCTACAAGTGGGCACCGATTTTGTGGAGTTCCGACAACTCCAAGAGGTAGGGATCTTTTCCTACTTGTGTTATTCTTTGGCTAAGAGTCATGGAATGGTTAGGATATTCTGAAGTTTGATTTAACTGCATTTCGGTCCCAAAACATTTGAACCGAGTGGGAAAAATCCCCTATTAGGTATCGTGAACAAAGTACACTCCAAGGATTTAATATTGTTCACGTGGAATGTTGTGTGATTTTGTGTTTGGGTGTGATTCAAAAATGAATTACTGAATTGTTAATTAGCCCATGTGAGCTTCAATTTTGGTGTTATTATCGTGGAATTGAAATTTCGCCGAATTGTGTGAATTTAATTATGTTAATATATACATGAAAAATATATTAGCATGGATATTTTGACTGGCATAATGTGCATTCCATATGCACTGGGCACCCTGAATATTAGAGGAATGCATGATATGAAAGAAAATAAAAGGAAAATGTTTGTGAAAGGAATTTCGACGAAAGATTTTTCGAAGAATTGTGTTGGGAGATTGTCCAACAATTCACGTTGGAGGGGCCCATGAATTGTTTCGGAGGGTTATCCAACAGATTCACCTCGGAGGGTTGTCCAATGAATTTTACTGAAACTCTGTAGTAAGTTTTTGAGAACAAAAGCTTGTTTTGAAATCGTGATTTTACTCGCATTCGCTTAGGCATGTGAGAGTCTGTGAGGACTCGAGACATGGATCAGTATGTAGACATTCAAGTAGGATCATGTATTTGCTTGAGTGTGATTGGTTTCCATGACATGTGCACTTAGGTGGGGAGTAACTCATGTAGGAAATTATCACTACTGAGCATTGCTCACCCTATCGAGGGATCACTATTTCAGGTACAGGGAGTGTATATGAGGACGGCGCTCACTAGAGGCTGCGTTTTAGAAGAAAGTCGGATTGTGGCTTTGATGTTTTTGTAGAACATGTATTAAAATTGTAAATTTTGATATTTGTTTTGGTTAAGAGTAATGTAATAACTCTTGAACTATGTTATATAGTTGATATATTTAGTGAGTATTAATGTAGGCCCTCGTGGCCATTTTTACTCATTTTAATTGTATTTGGACCCAGTGTGGTCATTGTTAATTGTCAAAAAAGGTTGTGTACCTTAGGTAGAGCTCCCCGTACAAAGGAGACTCTGCCCGATTTTCATGAGTGGTATCGGGTTACCCGACATCCACGAGTATTCAGTCGACTAAGTTAACAACTAATTCTCTGATTTCGGCGCTACACATTTGACCCTTATTGGTATATCAATCTATCTTTAACTCGAATTTAACGGTTAACATTCTATTAAGGGCGCTCAAATCATTCATAGAAAGTTACAATAGTGTATATACATTTATATCCAAATACATGGTTTCCATTATTCATGCAATTTTTCATGTGCAACTATTTCACAACCAGCCAGATCAAATCAATTTAAAACAAATCAATATGTAATTTTTCGCAATTCATTTCAATAAATCCACTTATTTCATAATCCTTCAAACATTTTAGAAATAAAGAGAGAGAAGTGGAGAACAAACCAATTCATTTATGGCAATTAACTGAGCACATATATTATTCATATAAAACCTTTTAGATTTATTTTGACAAACAAAACACAAAACTTAAACAAGGAAGGAAGTGTGAAGAACAAACCCAAAAAGGTCGTCGCTCTTCAATTCCTATTCTCATAATCCCATTCTTGGGTCAAGCGTCCTCGTCACCAACCCCTAATTCATCACAAATATGTCACTATCAAAGAAAAACCCAAGAAAAAAAATCAATTGTGCATTCTAGGATTTTTGGCTAGGGTTGATGTCTACCCATTACACCTTCAATTGAAAAAATTTCTGGGGAAACATGAGCCATATTTTAATTATGCTTCCTTTAAGAAAATGATAGCTCTATGAGTCTATTTTCAGTAGGAATTTGAATCATCTCATTTGGATCACCCAAACTCAAGTTACGGTATTTTTAATGTTAAACTCGGTAGGTATACCAAATTTTCACTCGGTTACCTACTGTTATTCTTGATTTCAGGGGTCTTAACTCCATAAATTGGTAATGGTTCCTCCTACTCATTTGAATCTATGGTTATAAGGTTTCTTCTCCAATTTAAATAATCCAATTTAGATCACCAAAAATTAAGTTATTGCATTTTACATCCGCATCAGCTTCTAATTTGTGTGCGTAATCGCATTGTTCTTGCATATAACTCCACTTTGACGGATTTATGGGCACATTGGGGTTACATATTGCATACACTTCCTTCAAGTAAATTATTTCCCTAGAAGTATTGTTTATCCAGAATTTTGAATCACTCAATTTGGATGAGTGAAACTCAACTTATAGCCAAAACACCACAACTACACCCAAAACAGAGCATACCCATCAACTACCCGGAACTCACCTTTAAGCCCATATTCGGGAGCCTTAGAGCTACAATTTCCTCCTGGTCCCTTCTATAAATTTGTAGCTCTAGCTCTTATGGTTCTTTACCAATTAGAATCACTCAATTTGGATGACTATAACTTAACTTATACCCAAAAAAAAAACAGGGTTTTGAAAAAAAATTTGACAACAACTCCTTTGAAACTTCATCATTTCCTTTATACAAAAATTCCTCAAAACCAATCCTAACCCAAAAGCACTTTGAAACTTAACCCAAAAAAAGTCTAAAATTGATCTACAACAAATCAAAATCACCTTTACATAAGGTTAGGGTTTTCCCCAAATCCAAAATCATCAAAGAGGGAGTTAGGTTTAATTTTCTTACCTTAGCTCTCTTCAAATCTTCTCTTCCTTCTTGCTTGATCAAAGATAGACCAAGAATTGAGACAAACACACCAAAAATCCTTCAAATATTCTCTTCCCTCTCAAAAACGTGAATGCCCAAATGGGCATTCCATAGACCACTTTGGTCTTTATTCTCATGTCATGTGTAATGCCATGTTTGGCTAGCACATTAATTGGCTTTTTCTCATTTTTCTCATTTTAAAGCCTCATTTAACTTTCATTTCCACTTCATCTCATTTCATATATACTTTGGCACTTACATTACCCATTTATGATCCTTAGGTCCTCATTTGCAATTTTTACCAAATTAATTTGGCTCCTATAAAATTTTTGGGTTTTTATCATTTTTCGTTTTTATCCATTTAAATGCCGGAAAAAATATAATTTAATTTATTTTACACCCTGAACATTTTATAAAACTGTTAGGGTATTTTCAGGGCGTTACAATTCCCATTTAATTTCCAAATGTCTAACACATATATCCTTCAACATGCTTCAAAAATACATTAAACATGTTATTCACTTTTCACATCTCAAGCAACATCAACTCATCCTCAAGACTAATATATACAGCAGACGCCCAGCAAAACATTCCACACAAGACAACACAGACCACAAGATAGTTCTAAACTCGTTCAAAACTAAATTTCCTAACAAATTCCAAAACTGGACACAAACCATTAAAACAAATTCTAAGTTAGCAGCTGAAAACGACTATAACTTGAGTTACGTGAGGTCCTATTTGGGTGATTCATGCCTAAAATCACGCTCTTAGATAGAGCTACAACATTTTTTGAAGGATAATATCCAGATTTTGGGAACTAACCAAAAATCAGTCCCAAAAAATCGACAATAGGTTCGGCCAAACAAGGCAATTTCGTGGTAATCCTGGAAACGGACCATAACTTTGGGTTATAGAGGTCCAATTTGGGTGACCAAAATCCTAACATCAAGAATCAGATAAAGATACACTCCTTGAAGGATACTAGTATAAATTCTCCTTTTTCAACTGAAATCAGTCCCAAAACCTGGACACAAACAGTTAACAGCCTAAGCTATGACAATTTTGGAAATTAAATGGACCATAACTTGAGCTATAGAGGTCCAATTTGGGTAATTCAAAAGTCTAACCTCAAGTTCACAACTTCATCTACAATTGTCATGTAGGACACTAGTCCAGATTACCTATTTTTCTCAACCGAAAATCAGTCTCAAAACCTAGACACAAACAGTTAACTGCTTAAGCTATGACAATTCCGGAAATTTAATGGACCATAACTTGAGCTATAGAGGTCCAATTTGGGTAATTCAAAAGCCTAACCTCAAGTTCATAACTTCAGCTACAATTTTCATGAAGAACACTGGTCCAAATTACCTCTTTTTCTAACCAAAATCAGTTTCAAAGGTTGGACATCATATAGGGTCAAAACAGGGTACTATTCTCATAACCCATTATTTTGCCAAACAGCCCCTTAGGGCATTAAAACTCAACCAAACAACCCCTAGAATGGAAAATAAACCAAAGAAGGAAGAATCCCTACCTCTTTGAGCGAAGACGAAGCTTTCGGAAGTCTCGAAGACCCGAAACCCACGATCTTCCGAACTCTTCGCTTGAATCTTCTGCGAAATCCTTTGTTTCCGGTACCCAAGCGTAGCTCTCGTCGTGTAGATGGACTTTAGTTCTTGGCTAGATGAAAACCGAGCAATCGAGCTCCGTAGATCGTAAAGAGAATTTGGAGCTTCTCTCTCTACTCTCTCTTCTCCTCTGTCTCTCTACGGTTTCACAATAGGAAAATGTGGCATTTTCCCCCAAAATATCCTTTTGTCTAACTTAAATCTTAAGTTTGGAGACATGGCCCACATCGCATGTGTCCATTACTCATTCAGGTCCGCTTCTACCCTGAAACAATTTATTTCATCCCGATTCAAGTTCTAATTTATCAGCAATTAACTTTGAAGGATTTGAATTCTGAATATTCTCATAAAATTCACCCCCGGAGTCACTAGACAATCTGCTACTCCCAAAATCGGAAAAATCTTACTATCCCGGAATTCAACAAAAATTTTCTAGGTAACTAGATTTCACTAGAGGAATCAAACGGTAAAATCTGTTTCGTCATCCGAGATCTAGAAAAAATTTCAGGCAATTTTACTGTTTTTTGCCATTTTTCAGAAAAAAAAAAATTTTCCCGAGTTTTACACTTATCTTGGTAAATTCTTCCATAATTCAGCTCATAGTGTGTGTATAAAGCACTATAATACATTGTCATTACATTATTACCTTCTTTCATAAAGTTGTCTTAAAATTTTAATATAAGAGATTAGACTATTATTAAAATCTTGACTCTAAATTAATGTTATATTTTGCAACATGTAAACATTAATTTCAGATATGCTAAATTTCTTGATACTTCCTAGGTGGCTTTCATATGTTTGTATTAGTCTTTTATCCTGTAAACTTAGAACTATTGGTGTATTTAGATTTTCAGGGAATAATGATTTTATTATTATCTATATTCCTACTAAATATACATATTTTATTTTTTCTCTTACTTTTTCATTTTTTATTTTACTTAATGTTTCATTTATATATAGTTTCCTTTTTCAATAAATTAAGTTTTATGTTTCCTTTATCTTTGTTAATTGTTATACTTCTTTCTATCTTTTGGTATTCATGGATTGTATATTTTCTATACATATATTTTTTATTTAGGTATCTTATTAATCCTCCTCCTGGGGCTTTCAAATCAAAATTTAGATTCTGAATTTTTTGTAATTTTCTATTATCAAAAGTGCTCTTCAATCTATATCCTTTCGATCTTCTTAATTAATTAATAAGTTCGACCATAAATATCATCTTCCTCAATTATCTATTTACTCATTCTGAATCACTTTCTGATGAACTATTATCATTCTCACTGTAAACACTACTCATTTCACTGTCAAAACTTAGTATATTTTCTAAATCATCTTCTTTATTTTCTCCTCATATGATAAATGTCTTTTCTCTTTTGACATTCACATTATAATGTCATAATTCTCCACATTTCCAACATTTACATTAGCTTTGTCTTTTGATGTATTTTATGTAACATTTATTTTTTTTATAATAAATCTTTTCTTGTAATATTTTTTTAAATGGTTTTCTCCATTATTTTCAATTTTAAGTATTTTGTAAAAAATTTCTTGACTTTCCTAATTGTTTTCCAAATTTTCTTTTCTTATACTCTCAATCTCTCATTTTCTTGGGACATATCTATCTTATTTACATAATATATTTTCTCCATTTCTCGCACCTTTTATAATATACCTTTAGATGCATAATTCTATTAATCTTTTCTTTAAAAATTCTATTTTGGCTCCTAAAGTATCAACATCTTCTGTTTTTATTTTTTCTGAAAATAATTACTCTAGTTTCCTGGTAACTTTTCATAGTATGTATTTTCTAAGATTGTCATATCTATTACTAATAAATGCATCATAATACCATTTTTAAATTCACATGTATATTCATATATGTTTTTCATTTTGCTAAATTTGTAAACGTGATAATTTATTTCTAAATTTCTTATGTCCTTTCTTCTTGCTCTACTCGTCTTCACACATCCATAATTCTCCTAAAAATTCATTTACGATGATCTAACAAAAAGATTCACACCTTCAAATACGCTACTTTCAAATACTACAACAAAGTGTAATTTGTAATTACATCAAACTTGGCCGATAATCCTTCCTACCATTTTCTAGCACATCCCTCGTTAATGCTCCTATCACTATTCCTCGGCTTTGTATTATCATCTTAATGTGTTCCTGTGTCATAAAATATAATGTCATTGTTTAGACCATTTATTTAACAATGTTTTAATATTTTTTGACAATCTATATCTGTGTATACTCTTGTATTTCCTAATTGTTCAATTTTTTCTCTTGGTTCGATTTAGGTATTCCTGTATTGTTTTTCAAATGTATTTTGGTGTGTTCTTTCTTTATTTTACTATATCCTCCTACATGTCCTATGGGATTTTACATCTTTAAGGCCATTTAAATCTACTCTTTGTATTTCTACTTCATTATATCTTCTATTATAGTTTCACTCTTATTTGACCTATCTGCCTATAGTTTTTTCTTCTATTATTTAGTTTTTTATTTTTCTTTCTAATTCTAAGTATTGTTCCAATAATTTTTCATCTAGGATCTTTTTCATGTCTTCTTTTATTGTTTTCGTGATATTTTCTAAATATTATTTGTTCTACTATTTTTTTTCAGTTGTTCTTCTAACATATTTTGGATCTTTTCCTATACTAATAAGAGTATTTTGCTCTATTTCTATATTTATCATTCTATTTTCTAATTTGTTCATTTTTTCTTCGATTGCTTTTGTAATTTATTATTCATTGCTTTACATTTTAATATTTCCTCCATTAATATTTCCATCTTTCTATATTCCATGTTATTTGGTTTGTATAATCCTTTCTTTTACAAATTTTTTCCAATCTTTGTATAATCCATATTCTTTTATTTTTATTTTATCTTTTGAATATAAATTTCTTATTTCTCTTTGCATTAGATTATTGAATGTTTCTCCATTTCTACTAAAGTTTTATTTTTTATATTACTTTTCTTGTTTTTTTTTTCTAGATCTAGGTTAACCCTAAAGTAAGAAATATTTATCAGAATTTTCTACTATATCATGTATTATTATATCTCAGAAGTTCTATATATTTTCTAGGCTAGCTTTATGTATAAAGGTAAACTACTCTCTAAACATCCCATAAATCAGTTTTATATATTGTGTTTTTTTATTCTTTTCCATTTTACTATTAGTAGTCTTTACATAAATTTTTTCTTTTTTCTAATTATTTGGCTATTGCTTTTTGTACAAACGTCTTTTTTGTCATTTTACTCATTTTAATTATCTTCTATATTTGGATTTTCTATCTATTTAGATTACTATAAAATATTTCACTGAGATCTTATATATATATTTTATATTATTATTATTATTATTTATTTATAAGCTTGTTGTGATTAAGTGATGATTGAAGCTTCATAATTAGTATTATGAATAAGGTTTGGGGCTGGGGATCTCATCCCAACCCCATCCTATTTATTTATTTATTATAATTTCCTATCTCGTCCTATTTAAAAAATTAAATCGGGCAAGACAGGACAGTAGGCTAGTTGGCAAGAATGGGGAATATTTTATACGTGTCCTGCTTATATTTTATTTTTGCTTTTGCTTTTATATATATATATATATATATATATATATATATATATATATATATATATATATATATATATATATATATATATATATATATATATATATATATATATTAAAAATTAATATATTTCATAAAATAAAAAATAAAACTATGAATTTTTATAAATTATTTATTAAAAAATATTCTAATTATTATTATTTATATTAAAATAAACCGTCCGATGCAATCCCTATAATCATAATAATCTAGTATTATTCCACTCCCTTGGAAGGACTGGTCTCACCCGCCTTACTACTGCTACTGATGTTTGACTGTCTGTCACTCCTATAATCGGAGATGGGGAAGTTGAGCCTGGCTCTGATACCTCGGACTTCAATGGCTTTTTTATCATAAGCTCTAGCAGCCGCCTCTGCAGTGTCGAGTGTGCCCAGCGCCACACCGCTGGCGCCGGCCCGGGTCTTGAATGTCTAATCTCCGCCGCCCATTTCCTGGTCTCTGGTCGTGACTTCTTGAACTTCACCTCGTCGTCGTTCCATCCCTGGCTTCACAAAAAGGGTACACCAAGACATCTGGTCGTGGTTGCAGGGAGGATAATTTTTCAGGAGGAGGGAGTGACAGGGGTATGAGTTTGCCTCGGCGGCGGAAGAGGTATGTGGCATTTTCAGGTGATCGGTGGTTCCGGCGATGGCGTGGCTGAGGGCGGAGACCATGATGGAGTGCCTTCCATTTGCTGCTTCGCTTATTCGCTGAAGTTTGAGTTTCGCCTTTGACTGTTCAAGCACAAAGTATAGATGATATTTGAGAATCAGAGAGAAGAAATATATATATATATATATATATATATATATAGTCATCGGTAGAAAAGGGCGTAATCAGCTGGTACACTGATACACAATCGTTTTTTTATATTTTTCACGTGGCTAGGTCCGTGGATTAAAATCGCAATATCGAGCGATATATCATCATATTTTGAGTGTCGGGACATCCTTTAATACGATTTTTGTAAATTAAAAATCGCTTATTGGAAAATTAAAAAAATTGGTCATTTGTAATATAATGATATTTTAATTATATATTCATATAAAATTTGTGCTCAGGGTTTTAAACTAAAAAATCAAACCGATCGATATATCGCCGCTTTGATTTTTTTGGTTTTTTAATTTTGATCCGACGGCTAAGTTTGACATACAATACCGAGATTTCGCTCATAAATCCAAATTTTTCAACTACGCTAGTAGCCGATCCGATAGCCGTAATTCAACTGCTACGATCCAATCCAATAGATTCAACTTCTTTATTCCAAATCCGCCATTTTTTATCTATCAAAGGCATTTTGAATTCGACTCGATCTAACTACAGACCGATGAGACTAACGGTCAAATTTGATCCAAAATCAAATCCAACGGTCAAAATTCATTTTTAGCGTTTTGACCAAAACTAATAGTTTGACTGGAAAACTTATAAATAGCCATAAAATCACTTGTTTTCATATCAAACTCATTCATTCTCTCTCAAACAATTCTTCATTTTTTGCAAAGTCTTGGAGAATAATATTTTTGTCAATTTTTGGTGTTCAAGTCTTCCATTCAATACATAATTTCGTAATCTCTATGTATGTTTCCATGTTAATTATTATTTTTTTTACATTTGTGCAATTTAGTAATTAAATTGTTATATTTAGATTAAGATTGTTTATATTTAGATTACGCATTTAATTTTAGTTTATATTTAGATTAAGAATGTTTATATTTAGATTAAGATTTAATTTTAGTTTATATTTAGATATTAAGATTTTAATTTAGTCTATATTTAGATTACATTATGAAATGAATAGAAATATGTTTATGCATATTTTATGTTTTAATATACATTTTCTTTAAATTATGATACTAATGCAATCTTATTTATATTGAGATTATGAATAAGAAATATAAAAAATTTGTTAATTATTAATTAACAAATTTGTGAAATGTCAAAATTTGTGAAATATATATTTTCTGGTTATTATAATTAATGCAACTTTATATTTAGATTAAGATTATGAATATAAAATATAAAACATTTGTTAATTATTAATTAAAAAATTTTGTAAAATGTCAAAATTTGTGAAATATACATTTTCTTTAAATTATGATAATTAATGTAATTTTATATTTAGATTAAGATTATGATAAATATAAACATTTGTTAATTATTAATTAACAAATTCTTAGAAATGTCAAAATTTGTGAAATACATATTTTCTTACATTATGATACTAATGTAACTTTATATTAAGATTAAGATTATGGATATAAAATATAAACATTTGTTAATTATTAATTAAAAAATTTGTGAAATGTCAAAATTTGTGAAATATACATTTTCTTTAAGTTATTATAATTAATGCAACTTTATATTTAAATTAAGATTACGAATATAAAATATAAACATTTGTTAATTATTAATTAAAAATTTGTGAATTGTCAAAAATTTATGAAATATACATTTTCTTTTACATTATAGATAATTAATGCAACTTTATATTTAGACAAGATTTATGGATATAAAATATAAACATTTGTTAATATTAATTAACAAATTTGGGGAAATGTCAAAATTTGTGAAATACATGTATTTTTAAAATTATATAATAATGCAACTTTATATTTAGATTAAGATTATGGATATAAAATATAAATACAGCACTATTACTGTATTATGAATTGATGCACTTTATATTTAGATTGAGATTGTAAATACGGGTCAGACATACTATCGTTTTATAAGATGGAAAGAGCGAAGGAAGCACATCGAGGTCGAGTCCCGCTTAAATACTTGCACCTATTTGGCGCAATGTAAACTGCACCATATACAATTTGCCAGCCATTAAAAGTATGAATAATCGTGGTTCAAATTTCACTTATCACATACAGATCCCCACTCAAATACAAGAAGTGTCCTAATGTGCCTCCGGTTAAAAGAAATGAGACAACTCGTCAAAATGAATAAAGCCAAAGTAAAGAAAGCCGTGGAATATTGAAGAATTCGATCCGAATCGCGATAAGACAATGGGTGGTAGCAAGCATATCTCTTGATGATCGATGATGATGATGATGAGGAAAAATGAGGAGTGAAGATGATGATGTCTATATGTATCCGCCTGACATGAACCCCGACGACTAAGCTTACTATCGGGTAGCATGTCATGCATCCAAAGCTAGTGAATGGAATCGCCAACAAGAAGAAAGGTTTATAAGAGGCAAAAGAAAAATTGGTAAATCTTGAACTAAATTCATTATTATATATAAACCAATTTACAAACATTTAATATATATAATTGCAATAAATGGTGCCTTCAATCACATTCAACTGATCCAATAAGGCACATGCAAAGATCTCAAGGTGTGAGACAATCGGATGCATTACCACCTCTTGCTCCATCATTATACAAATCTTCGGCAGCAAGACAAAAAAGTGTTAAAAATCTTTAAAGGAGGTGCAATCAAAGAAACGATGTAACATTAATCAAGAAATTCTTCATATATGAGCGTTGCGCCACAAAAGTGATCACCACTAAAACATGATTACTGGTACAATTAAGCTGGTATGTGAAAACCATTTCTAATTTCAATAAGATTATTATCTACATTATAAAGGTAAATCATATAATTATTTTACTTGAACTTGTAGGCATGAATAGAGCCACCATCTCCATATGAAATCAAAACAAATATTTAGATATGGAGTAAAGACATGGAAGATTATGTGGAATTCCAAAGGAGAAATGAAGACCTATGAGTGCACAATGCGGTGATGGATGGCTCGTCCTACTAAATTAAGCATCATTAATTTTCTGCAGAAGTATTGTAAAGGAGCACAATTTTTCTTAAGTTCTGATGCATCGATAATATCAAAGACAATAAATACATTTATGGTTTGCTGAAATACGTGATAAAGGATGTTAGCGAAGTAAATGTTGTGCAAATTATTACAGACAATGGATCAGCATTTGTGAAGGCTGGGAAATTGTTAATGAAGAAGTACAATTTATAGTGGACTCCATGTGTAGCACATTGCATCGACCTTATGTTTGAAGATATCGTAAACGAAAGCAGCCCGACTTGATTACTAATGCACTAAAGATCACCAACTTACTCCATAATCATGTTGGTTGCTTGCAAATAATGAGAAAGGTTTGTGTTAGAGATATTGTGGCATCCACTAAGTAACAAGATTCTGCGATAAATTATACCTAGCAAGTCTTATAAAAAGAGAGCTAATTTGAAGCAAAGATCTTATTAGTGATAGTTTGGCTTCTCGCAGCTTAGTCGGACGACCGTTGGACGTGAGGTTGAAGGACTCATGTTTAATCATCCATATTGGGAGAAGGTCTCTAACCTAGTGTCAATCTATGAGGCACTATATACAGTTCTTCGCATTGTTGATTCCAAAATCATCCCAACAATGCCATTTTTGTATGAGTTGATTTGAGTGATGAAGGAAAAGTTACATGCACTCAAAGCCAAAGAATGGGTCAAAATATCATCGCAGTATCGCTTGATAAAACCCTCAAACATCTCTCATGTCGTTGTAACTATTCCATATCACAATCACTTTGTATATTATTTTCCTTTATCACATTTCAATTTTAAATCACTTTTGTAGCATATGATCCTAATCCAAGATTTTAATTTAGACTCGAGTTAGTAGTGACCCCGAGCTACTCCAAGCCAGTTCATGAAGCATTTGGAAAATTATCCGCTACATTGCATGGGTAATATTAGGAAATGAGGTATATCAATAGACTATAATTTAATTAATTGATTTTAATTTATTTGGTTACACTTACACATATATATTGATTTGTCAAGTTCATTTTGAATTCACATGTTTTATAATGTTTCGAGATGCCAAAAGGGATTCTTTGATCGAGCAAGAATAGTGATTTAAGAGATTTAATGGTTCCTAGTGAGTGCTGTTTCTCATTAAGTTTGGGGTGCTAAAGTCCATTACCA
Organism: Tetrastigma voinierianum; assembly: GCA_016808115.1. Taxonomy (NCBI): domain Eukaryota; kingdom Viridiplantae; phylum Streptophyta; class Magnoliopsida; order Vitales; family Vitaceae; genus Tetrastigma; species Tetrastigma voinierianum. The sequence goes on along the minus strand of JAEQBH010001669.1, from coordinate 224,986 downwards.
TGTTATTATTAGATTTTGAATGTTAGTACTTTATTGCAGCGGAATGGTGGTTCATGTATGGAAACCACGTCTCACATCGAGAATTCCGCCCTTAAGGTTCTTTCCCAAACAAAGATCATCTTCAGATTAAATTTGAGACATTTGCTTCTGATCCATACAAACAAAGCAATGTGGGCTAGCTTACTCCTCTACTTCCAACAATTAGTTTTTTGTTACTATAACATGAAACTAAAGATACGAGATATGCAAGGTAGACTAATAAAGTCACGAAAAGATTACTCTTGATTTACTCGACATTTCAATGAGTTTCAGAAGAAGAGGATAATCAATTATTCCAATGGGGTTAGACCTCTCCATTTACGATGAAAATGGAAATCATGATCCACTAATTGTCGTGACATGTTTTGTAGCTTAAGGTGTGTATGTTGACATGGTTTTATCTCAATAGTTCATAGTGAAAGTTTCGGGCCAAGAGATTATAGAGACTCATTTCAACATGTTGTCACTCCTTGACCTTCTTTCGATTCAAGTGTTGAACATAGTAGTAGACCTAGTTTTACTAGTACTTCTACTACAGTTATGATGGCTCAAGAGGAGAGGGGACCAATGATGGTAGTGATACTAGAAATGATTGGCGTGATAATGCATCGGGCAACAAAGTTAGAATATCCACTGAGTTCATTCACCGGTGAAGATGATTTCACACATGCTACACAAGACGAAGACCATGGTCTAGAGAGCCGGGGTCCGTATTGAGCCAAGTAGGAAAGCCATATAGAGGTTGGGTCGACGAAGAAGGATGACACAAACACAATGAAGATCTGCTTTCAGCTAGTTTTGAGTCAATGAGCATTGGCACTACGTTGATTCACATCCAATGATGCCAACGTTTCCTCCTTACACAATGAGTTATGGTCAACCTTTTCACATCCTTCGATTCCATCAGAATATGGAATGATTAACTCTCCTCATAATGCAATAAAATGTCATTCCAAACTCCATAGCATCAAATGCAACAAGGATTTCAAATAAGCATGTGGGTGAACCCCGAATTTCCTATCCATGGAGAGGTTGTAGTACAAGTCAAGACATTTATGCATGGCATGTTTGATCTTATAATCAATATCGGAACACTATGTCTTGGTATGGGTATTGTCTTCACTAAGATGGATCCTTCACAAATGTTGCAATGGAGCCACATCGATCTTCATTTTGGTGGTGAAAGACCATAGCAATGTAATATTAATGTCTATATTTCATTATTAATGTCATTCTTACACTTTTACAAAGTATTTCCATGAATTTCAAAGTATTTTTGTTAATTTATGATATATCGATATTTATATAAAAATATCTACCAATATATCTCCGATATATCCGATATATCCGTAAAATTCAAGTACTGATATATCCGTAAAATCCAAGTACTGATATATCCGTCGAAACCGATATTTTTAACACTGGTTAGGTCTTAGTTGGCCCGGTACATGTGGACAGCACTGGGCCCCACTCAAGCTTTTTAAAAAAAAATTCTTTATTGTAATACTAACTCTGGCCCCACTAAAATATCTAAAATATTAAATCATTTATCCAAGCCTAAGATATTTGCAAAACTTATTTTATTTAATCTTATACCCTAAGCTTGAATCCTAATTTCTTTACTGAATTTAAAATCTTGAACTTTGATGACTTTTTGTATTTAAACTGCACAAAAAGTTTATTTTTAAATATAACAACTTTCATGAATTTTATTTTATGTCTATAACTTTTCTATTTTAATTATACACATCGCAAACGATATCGCTTCATCGTGTTACGCAGGACAAAGTAGAAGTTCGAAGTCTTGTTGGAGATATAAAAACAAAATTCACGAAATTGTTATATTTAAAAAGTAAACTTTTTGTTAAGGATTTAAATACAAAAGTCATAAAATTCAAAGATTTTAATAATAATTTTTCCATAAATTATAATGTGTATCATTTTCATATATTATTTCACTAATTTTTTTTTCTTATCTTGAGAAAAATTTAAATAAATAAAAATATATAAATTTCTGGGAAATGGTCCCATCCAAAACTTCTTTTTCTGTGCCATCGTTGTTTGGTTATCCTTTCTACTTTTAACTCCATTTCTTCTTGTCCCAAAAATTAATACTTTTTAAGTGTGTAACTACTTTTTCTGAGTGGACTGATGAGGTTTCTACTTGGACGACGGCGGAAACTTCCATCTAGGATTGGATTCCCTAATTAATAGTGGGAAAAAAGGAATAACTTTTGCATTATTTATGGAAGCCGCAAAATCCAAAGTCCAAAGTTCATATCACCGCCCAAACTGTGGAGAATCCCCGCGATTGTCTCTTTCAGCAGCCAACTGGAAAATGAAAACTTATGCATATCATAATGGTACAGTTATTTACCGTTGGTTCTGTTTGTCTTTTTTCTTCCTTTTTGCACGAGTTCATGTGGGGCTTTGGGAGAAAGTGTTTGCGCTTTAGGGTTTAGTTTACATAAAAGGAATAACTTACATAAATGTTTTGAAAAAAGTGCAAAAAACCTGACTGTTGTATTTGATATATTTTATTTTTTTTTGTCTAAAAATGTCTTTACAGTTTACCTGTGACGCCCCAATCTACGGAAAAACCTGTGTGTCTCATATCATAAGACTCATACCTCAATACTCATCAAAAATTTAACCAACTATAATACAATAGTTCAAGAGTTAATTACACTCTTAATACAAAACATATATTAAAACTTGTTCATTCTAATATATACATAAAACGTGAATCAAGGTCATAGTCCGGCCCGCTTCATAATCCCAGCCTCTAAGGAGCGCCATCTGACTGAATACCTGAAAGGGGAATCCCATGACCGGGTGAGCAATGCCCAGTAGTTGAATTCTCCTATGAGGGCTACTCCCCACCTAAAATGCACATGTAATGGCACATCACAACATCCACATTCATACAATTCACAATGCATACATGAAATGATTTATATCATGCATGAAAATGTTTTCCATGCCCATACCCCGAGTCACCCATCACTCTACACGTGTCTATGCCATAGAAAATCGCCACCGGCAATGCCACGATACCTAACTATCGAGCCCCTTTGTCGGCTCACCAACACCCAATGCAATTTGCCAATGGTAACCCATCTCGAAATTAACCCCCGACTTATCACTCAACTCTAGGTCTAAGTGATGAACATGACCGTGTGTTTTCTCTAGGCAAATGTAACTTTTCGATTTCACCGCGGGTCTCTCTAACACCCATACATAACTTTTCTGGAGAACGCTGGTCTCTACACCTGCAGAATCCTATATACACCATGGTCCCCACACCCATTCGGCCTTTACACTCCCTTCGGTCTTTTACACTCCATGCAGACCTGATATCACCACTCGTCCCTATACTCATTCCAAGAACGCCCAACACACATTAATTATTTCTCATTTTATAATTTGAACTATGAGTGTTTATTGGACTTAGTCTCAAAGACAAACTCAACCCACATTCACCAAGAGTGGTGAATAACCATACCGTGCACCCACACCCGACTCAACGCGATGTCGCCATGCACATGAATGCAATGCCGCTAATGTAAGAGAATCTCCAATGGGCTGACACTGAGATCAACTAAATTAGGGTCAGTCTAATAAAGGTAATGATATATGGGTTCTTAATCGCCTAATATGGATCAAGCCGTAATAGTACGCCCGCCCGTGATGAGGGCCCGTGGTCAAAACTCTATAAATAGCGCCTCAAGTCCCTCCCTTTAACCTTCTCTACCATTTTGCATACATTTTGACTTACGTGAAACCGAGAGAGAGAATTCCTTCCTCTCTTGCATTTGAAGTGGCAATCCATTAGGCCGTTGTATTCACGGGCGGGATAAAGGAGAAGATCGCTAGATCGTATACAAGTGAATCGTCGCCAATTCCGCATCAAGCACGATGGATTCCAAACCAGGTATGCATTGTTGTGTTTTATTTCTAACTATGGTGATTCAAGGCATGGCAATATCATGGCCGACATTTGGTATCAGAGCCTACCATAGATTAGAATCAGAACATAAAAAAAAAAAAAAAAAAACGTTTTTTGTTTGTTTTTCCGAGAGGTTTTTGTCCGGTTTCGACATTTTTTATCCGATGAAAGTTGAATATTATTGCATATTTGGAATCTACTCGTCAAACGAGAAAATGATGGGTGGCATGGCCGCCGAGGGAGGCCGGACGCCGCCACGCGCCACACTCACCGCCACGCGCTCCACAGAGAGGCGACGGCGTGATCTGACACGCGCCTGCTCCAACCGGGCGCGCTCGTCCGTAACCGCTTTGGCCGACATCATGCCGACGGCCATCTCCCGACCCGGTTTGACCCGGCCCGACTAAGTTTGACCTCGGCCCGACCCAAATTCCGACTTTGACCCAATCTAATTTTGACTGATCCGATGATCGCCATGATGATCAGCCATCGAGCTCGACCGATGACGCTCATGTCGACGCCATCCGTGACCTGATCCCGACCCCGACCGATTCGACTCGACCAACACCGGCCTGCACCCTCCTTCTTGGCTGGCAAGGCGGCGAGCCGTCCGACGTCCGTTTTGGTCGATCTTGGTACCACGCGCTCGTATCGAGATGCTCTACAATGTGGTATATTTATTTTACATGTTCGCTTACATTTGAAAATACATGTATAGAACTCCTATGTACGCGTATTTTTAGGGTATTTTTACGTGTTTTCTTGTATTTCTTTATGGTTTTGGAAATACGTATGATAGCTCACATGTATATCACCAGGATTTATGTAGAGTGTAATTCATCTACTATTAAATGAATTAACAAGATAATTAAAGATGACATGTAATGTAAAAGACAGGCTGCTTTTACGCCTCTGCATTATATATATATATATAGTGAATGTGATATAAAGCTTATGTCCCCAAGAGAAATTTTCATGATTCAATCAGTCGCGACCACAAAGTGGCACACTCTGGACTGGGTTTGAGAAATATTAGTCTCATATCAGGCGGATGTCTCCTGCTTATCAAGGCGGATCATACTCCCAAAGGAGATGATCTTGTGATAGTTCATGGAGGGGTACATGTATAGCATGTGCTTGAGAAATGACTGATCTTAGTGTTCATACACCCAAAGGTGGTGATTTCACGAAAGATTAGAATATGTTCTCATGGCCGCTGTCATGTGGAGAGTGTACAACTGCATGTCATATTTTTCGCCTGGAAGGTGATTATGTGATGATGTATGTAATTCGATAAGTATTCACATGATGCTAATTGTAGCTGCTGTTTTGTTTTCCAGTCACTTTTTCTCTCAGAACGGCAATTCCATTTCTGGACAGGTCCCATCGGATTGAACTTTAAGAAATAGAAAGAGGATTCTCTATTCGGGAATTGAGCCGGCAGATGTTCATCGCTTCTTTCAAAAGACAAGCCAGATATCACGGCCACCAAGATCGAAACCGTAGAAAACAAGACTATGTCAGTTGGGAAAAGAGCACCGAATTTGCTTATTGACAATGAAGAAATCCATTCAAGAACACTTAAAAGTGGCTTAACAAATGACCGTGATCAAGTAAGGAAATGATGAAGCCTTGGTGTTAGAAACCGCACTTCATCCAAATGCCGAGGTTGGTACACTTCTTCAAAAGCTCTTCAATATGGTACATGATGGTTCCGCTTCGTTAGAGATTATGTCCTTAGAATGGTAAACCTACAGACTAGTTTCAGCTCTCAATGTTTCTATTCCCGATGCTTGCATCGTGCATCGTTCTAAACACCCTTCCAATTGATTTTGGATTATAAAGACAAATTACAATTCCCAAGATGCGACTTGGTCACTCAATGACTTGATAGCAAGGGTGGTGGCAGAGGAAGAGAAACTTAAGAAGGAGAAAGGGCATCTGGCCTTATATGTTTCTAGTTCCCAAAAAAGGAAAAAAGAAGTCCAGAAATCGTACTCATAAAGGTACTCATGACAGATCACCGGCCAATATGACAATATGGGGTTCAGTGAAGACATCCTTTCAAAAGGATGGTGATCGCGCTTTTTCGTAAGAAGAAAGGTCACATAAAGAAGGATTGTGCAAAGCGAAAGCTCTGGTTGTCCAAACGTGAAACAGCATGTGTAATGATTCTTAGCACTTGTTTGTGAATCCAACTCATCGTGGCTAAATTCATCCAGCTTCCGTGGCTCGATAGCGGGAGCAATCTAATCATGTTGCGCTTACTCATAGCAGGATTCATAAACCGGAGGAAGCCAAATCAGGATGAATCAAGACTCACTGTGGGAAACAACGAGAAAGCTGATGTTGTGTTTGTGGGAGATGTAATCTTGATTCTAGACTCTGGTTTTAGATTAATGTTGAAAGACACTTTTTATGTACCTTCATTTAGACGGAACTTAGTTTCGTAGATCGTGGTTTCGACATGTATGACTACTCTTTGAAATCAAGAACAATGTTATTTCTTTTGTTTCTAATTCAAATAAGGTCAGGCCGTTATATGTCCAACGGATTGTACGATTGTGTTTATTCCAATGACATATACGCTTCGCTTGTAATGGCCGAAAAGGCTAGTTGTTTCTAAGAGACTACATTTAAGGAACAGTTTTATGCATCAGGCATGGGATGCTCTGGCCATATCTTCTGAAGGATAGAGTAGAAAGGCCGATAAAGACTAACATCCCGCCTACTCTTGCGACTAGAGACATGCATAGACTGGCCAGAGAGGTAAAATGACCAAGTTAAGAAAGAAAACTGCAAATCCAAGTTCTGACTTGTCGAGGTCATCTACACCGATATAAGTGGATCTTATACTCCAACCTTGTGTAGAAATTTTTATTTCATCACATTTATCGATGATCATTCTCGATATGGTTATCTGTACTTGATTAAAGAAAAGGCTAAGTCTCTTGACAAGTTCAAGATTTTTCTTGATCAAGTCGAGAAACAAAGCTTGGAAAAGTCATAAAGGTTGTTAGATCTCGACCGAGGTGGAGAGAAGATGGCAGCATGGTGATGCTTCTGGACAAATTTTAAGGGGCCATTCGCCAAATACTTAGGAGGATTCCGATAGTGGCATTAGCTTACTATGCCAGGAGTCCCGAGCAAAATGGTGTAGCCGAGCATGCACCGCACTCTTATGGAAATGGTAAGGAGGCTGATTAGTAGAACAATTTAATTCGGTTTTCTCTCAGGTGAAGCTTTGAAAATGTACCTTGTACATTCTCGAATCGTGTACCTACAAAAATGTCTAACACCCTCAGTTATGGACTCCAAGGAAGCCTAGCTTAAACCATCTTAAGGTTTGGGGATGTCCTGCATAAGTGAAGTTGTATAATCCAACATTAAGTAAGTTGGACTCCAGAACCACTCGGTGTTACTTTGTATCTTACCCGGAACATTCAAAGGGATATCGGTTCTATAATCCCAATGGAGGCACAAGAATCAGGAATCACGCACAACGCCTTGAGCTTTGATGGGTCAAGAAAGTAACCGCTCGCGCACTATCGAGGATAATAGTGATGGTGGGTATTATGGTATTTCCTCCCACAGAGCACTGTGGAAAATCCCACACACCATATCAACCCGCGAGGCCCTGATCCCGTTGTCGAGACAAATCTCCCGATGAAGTTCATCAAGGCTCTCAGGTACAAGATGTGACTATTGCTACTCCAGTAAGGAGATCCACTAGGGAGAGACGATCAGCTATACCACCGGATTATTTAGTCTATATAGGAGAGCAAGACTACAATATCGGTTCGGTAGCTGATCCAATAACTTTTATTTGTTTCGTCTCAATCGAACTGGGTGGTTGGATGCAATGAGAGATGAAATTCAATCTACGAGGCATACAGTTTAGAACTTGTCAATTAATTAAGGTCAGACCCATTGGCTGCAAATGGGTGTATATCAAAAGGACCCTAAAGGAAAGATTGAGAAGTTTAAAGCCAGATCAGCTGAAGTTTTCACTCAGAGAGTATGATAGACCATGAAGCAACCTTTCTCCGTCTCTTCTAAAGATTCTTTCAGAGTGATCATGGCATTAGTTGCTCATTTCGATATTGAGTTACACCAGATGGATGTTAAAACTGCCTTTCTCAATGGAGACCTTAATGAAGAAGTCTATATGATGCAACCCGAAGGTTTTGTGGCAAATGATCTCAAAGATGCCTTGTATGTAGACCGAAAAAGTTCCATTATGGTCTCAAGCAAGCTTCTAGACAATGGTACTTAAAGTTTCATAGTGTTGTTGTTTCCATCCACTGCTTTATTGAGAACAAAGTAGATCAATGTATATACTGCAAGGTCAGTGGGAGGAAATTCATTTTCCTTATACTCTATGTGGATGATATCCTGCTTGCAAGCAGTGACCTTGGTTTACTACATGAGACAAAGCGGATGTTGTCAAAGAACTTTGATATGAAGGACCTTGGTGAGGCGGTCATTCCGGGCATCGATTCACAGAATCGCTCAAGGACTATTGTCAGACTTAGCGGCATAAGTGTTGATCGTATTTTAGAAAGATTCAACATGCAACAATGTAAGCCAGAATTGCTCCTGTCTGTAAAGGTGATAAGTTTAGTCTGTCACTATGTCCTCATTCCATATCGAAAGCCTAAATGAAGAATAAAATTTTGGTGCTGGTGCACTGGGAGTATTATGTATGCTCAAGTATGCACTAGGCCAGATATTGCTTTTGTAAATGTGACTTCTAGGCGTATATCAACAACCAGTGACACCCATCATCGTGGGTCACAGCCAGAAGAGATGAGGTCAAGAGGATATAAGACATATGTCGATTTACAAACATGTTCAGACAACAGTCGGTATCTCTGATTCGACTTACTGGTCGCAGATTTAAGTTAACAACAACAAGTGCTAAGAACCCTTCACCAGCACAGGAGGTGCAAGATCATGGAAAAGTGAGAAACACAATAAAGATCCCCACTTATGCATGATGTTTAGAATGCTTTCGCCACTACTCAGTAACTGGGTCTCGAAACCCCATTAAGGAGTCGACCGTGATTTGATTTCAGGATGTGCCCATACAAGCCAGGAGCCAGGACAATAACTCGCAAAGGTTGTCATTAATGTCGCAGGTCCCAAGGGGTCTAAGCACATGGAGGCCAAGACTTAATTATAAAGGAAAAAGTTCGTGACTTGACGCCAAGTAGCGTTGAGCACATTTCAACAGATGATATGACTGCATCCGCGAACTAAAGGCCTCGCCTCAGGTATTTGACGACATGTCATTCGTGACGCTTAGGAGTGATCATGTGATTAATCGCCAATTGAAGTGGGAGCCGTTTAGTTTATGTCATTTCACAAGTTTGTTTCGATTTCATTACATTTTTGTAATATTTGTATATGTATCAACTCTTTTTGCATTCAATGGTGCATGTGGCATTGGTGAATGTAAATTTATCAAGTCGGTACGTATAATTGTTAAAAATCTGAGGTATCAGGTAAAACCTTGAGTGTAATGGGCATCCTTGGCATTAGCCTAACATGTCTTCACATACATAAAGTACGCTTAACTATCAAGATGATATACAGTTCATTGGAACCATGATGAGAATTCTTCTAGTGACACACTCAGGCCTTGTGACACTTAAGGAGAGAATTTGGACTAACAAAAATGGATAACACATGAAGTATCACTCACATGAGGTATCATTCCATTTAACACACTACCATATTGAATCCATACGTTAAAGTTGAGAAAGCACTCAGTGACCATGAAAGACTCGCGTGGATTACATGCGCATTCCTATGATTCGGTGTTCGAGACTTTATGGGATGAATATTCATTAAGAACAATCTCTAGACCAATATAAGGGGAAAGTTGACATAATTGTTTCAATTAATATCGGGCCAGGAGAATGTGTGAATTTCCAGCGTAAATATTAATTCAGATAAACTCAAACTAGGTCAGGTCTAATAAAGGTACGATATATGGGCTCCAATCACTCATGAGACTACGCCAGCTGAGGTACCACTCACCCGTGATGAGAGGGCCCGGTGGTCAAAACTCTATAAATAGCGCCTCAAGTCCCTCCTTAACCCTTCTCTACCATTTTTAACATTTTCACTTACGTGAAACCGAGAAAGAGAATTCCTTCCTCTGCATCAGGCGGCAATCCCATTAGGCCGCTGAATCACTAAGTGGATAAGGAGAAGACTCAGATCGTGTACAAGTGAATCCTCGCCAATTCCGCATCAAGACACGATGGATTCCAAACTACATGGGCTACTGTGGTTTTTACTTCTAACTACGGTGATTCTAGTATGGCAATTTCATGCCGACACCCACATGCACAAGAGTGAGGAAGACCTTACGTGAGCTGGTAGATGAAGCTTCAAAGGGTCATCCAATCCACCGTGGAGGCGGAAGTCCTTACGGTTGTTCCGCGCACCCACCGCTTATTATCCCGACTTTATCGAGTAAACTCGTTTGGCCAAAGGTCGATGATCCTCGACACGGGCCATCAAAGGATGGAGGAGAGGGTTTTGGTAATAGCCATGACATCCGTCGCCAAATAATCTCCTGGCAACTGACGCCCTACTCCCGAAGTTCCCGGATAAATGAATCACATACTTGAGCTCCTCAAGTCCCGGTAGAATAGTAAAGATAGGGAAAGGGAAAACCGACCAACACAATAACAAACTAAATAACAGAGCAAAAAAAGTAGCGCAATTAAATTCCCTTTTACTTGCAAGAACTTATGAAGAGGACCAATAAAAATATAGCGCAAAAACATAAATCAATAACACACAAGAGACACAATTTGTTTAACGTGGAAAACCCTAAAGTGCAGGCAAAAACTACGTCAGTCTGCATTCAAAGAAATAGCCTCCACTATGGATCAATAGAGGTATAAGAGAGTTTCCAATAAGTGCACCAAAACGTACTATAGCCAAAGAATCCAAAATTAAACACCAATGTCAAACGTAAAATAAGAAGAAAAAGAAAGACTCAAAAGCAGAACATAAATCAAGGGAAGCACTTATCTCCTTGCTCATAGATATCGTGATTTAGCGACTCAACCGTACAGAATGAAGTATTACGTTTGCTTAACCTTCGTCCAAAATTAGCCCATCCAATGATGAACGACCCGCAAAGCTGTAATCTGAAAAATAATCCCTGGGGCGGCTGGCGAAAATCACAAAGCCTTTTCTTCTCCTCCACTTCTCTTTGTCAAGCATATTTCACAAAATGAGCACACTCTCTTTTGCCCTAATCGAATCCTCTTCATACTTAAATAAGAGACAAGTGGGCCCTCACACGGTGCTTACTCCACATGCGGCGGGAGCCCCAAAACCCAACAGGGTGGATCTTCCGTCCCCAATACACCATCTATAGCCCAATTTGGGGATAGATTGCGTAGGCCATATACTCTTCTAGATGAAGCTTGGGTTTGAACCCAGTGGAGCTGATAAGAAGTCCCCATTTGGGAAATATTTAGCTTTGATCAATGGGCTAGCAAGAGTATGGGGGGAAGAGAGGAGGTTCTAATCATGTTTACCGAGCATTGTGAGGTTAAAAGAGCAGAGGTTTTTGAAGCCTAGGCTCCCATGTTCCTTCCGTTGGTAGAGGGTGTCCCATTTAATCTGGTTAATACGACGCTCCCGGTTCGGTTTCGTATCCCACTAGAAAGAGTTCATCATCTTCTCAAGATCCTGACATAGTGTGACCGGGAACATGAACGAGCTCAAACAAAAAGTGGGGATGGCTTGGGCCATTGTCTTTATCAAGATCTCTTTACTAGCCCGTGAGAGTAATTTTTCTTGCCATCCTTGAAGTCTCTTCCAAAACCAGTCTCGAAGAAATGCGAAGACCGCTTGCTTATTACGGCTAATGAGGGAGGGAAGTCCCAGGGTATTGCCGTTGTCTGTGGGGCTATCACCCTAAGCTCGTTAGGAGACAGAGGCCCGATGTGGGCCATCAAGAACATCATGGTCAAGAAGACACTAAATTTACAGGATAATCATTCCGAGAATTCCTCATACTGGGCCTGTGATAGGACTACATTGTGCTCATTCCTGTCTGGTAATAAAGAATAAGAACCGTCGTTATGTTATGAGCAGATACTTGGGTACTCCCTTTACAAATACTAAGAACAATGCACTCTCAGCTCAAATTGACAGACATAAAGAAACAAACCCTCAACACGGATAATAAATAGATAGGAAAAGAGGGGGTCCCCTTGTCGAAGGCCCCGACCTGAGGTGATAGGCCCCACAAGCTCACCATTATGATAACCATTTTTCTAAATTCTTATACAAATGTTTATCACATAAGTGACAAGTTCCCCCTCTACAAGAAGTAATGGGAAGATGTGCAAAAAAAACACATGTTTTTTCAAATATCTCATTTATAACTTAAACAATATTTTTTTTGCCTAAAAAGATTCCTAAAGTTTATTTTCATAGCTCACTATTTGACAAAACCGTTAGATGGGTGTTAAATAGGATATGTAACAGTTAAATGATGGCGTAAGAGTGTGGGTACCACACACTCTTTCCTCTATCCTCTCCTATAATTTTTCTCTTCCTTTGGTTTGATCCTACCTAAATCCTCGCCTTGCACCCTACCCTAACCTAGTCGCCCTAGCCTTTATTTTTTTTTGAAAACAAATAAATATTTTAATAAAAATTAAGACTTAAGAAAATAAAATTAAAAAATGGCTTATGCGACTATGTTAAGGGAGGGGTGCAGGGGAAAGAGTGAGTGGTCCCACGATGCCACTTCATCAATTAATTGCCATATGTCCCTTTTAACAGCTCATTTATGGATTCAATCATGATAGGGACTAAAGTGAACTATAGAAATAAACATAGAGGCTTCTGTAGGCAAAAAATAAAAATTTTAAGGTGTAAATGAGAGATTTAAAAAAATACTAAGGGTTTTTTTTTGCACATTTTCCCTATAAGTAATGCCAAATGAATGCAAGAAGTTATACCAAAAGAAGCTCTTATAGTTAAATTGTACTTTGTAATGTTTTTTTAGAAAAAATACTTACAGGTAATGTCAGTTACTTATACAACTAGGAAGAGTATTTTTGCAGACAATGCTTTAAATGTGTTTTAACCTTAAAACACTTCAAGTATTTTTAGATTACAAAATGTTTAATAATACTTGAAAATACTTTTGATACTTTAAGAAATACTTAGGGAGTTTGTTTTTGGTTTTTTTTGCTTTTATACTTTAGGACACCCATTTTCTCATTTGCATAATTTATTTTGAATTTAAATTTTCTTAATATAGTATCAAAATATTTAAAACACAAATATTTTAAAATTTGGTTTCATCAATATATTATTTTTAAATTCTTAATTTTATATATTTTTATTTAGTTATATAAAATATAAATAAATAAAATAATTAGTTTTAAAATAAAATAAATAATTATTTTTGTAAGAATGATAATAATAAATTATTTTTCATAATTTCAGAATTTTACCCTTTATAAATATGTTAATACGTTGTAAATATATTATACAAATATTTTTATTTTATCACACAATAAGGGTGATTTGATTCAAAGACATTTTGAAACTAAATTTCGAATCTAATCCTTAATTAGATTTTTACCCATTTTGACAAAATACATGCATTGTTATCTTGTAAAAAATTAAAAAATAATCATTTCTTTCAAAGATATATACAAATACGTGAATGAAAAATGATATTTTTTTGTCCATTGTTTCATTCTTCAAGAAAACATGGATAATTATTATAAATTTCAGCTTATTCGAGATCTTTAACCAAAATGTTTATAATAATAAAGTATACTCATCATTTTTTTGTCGACTATGATGACTGAAAGGGTCTCATAATAATACTGTATTAATACATACAAGACGCTTTCAAATTATCACACACATACTAATATTCATTCGAGCTGGGAAGGACCATAATGGTGGTAAAATTTTACCATAAAATACAGATGCATTTCCAAGACTCGAACTTGAGACAATGGTTAAGCTAGAAAAGACCCCATCGATCTCACATACATGTTCAATGGTAAAGTTATATCATAATTACATAAATAAGTACTGACCTAAATTATTTTTCTTAATATATTTAAAATGTTGATTTTAAGTACATAAAAAGCAAACAACTTAATACTTAATAGAAATACAATATTAAAAAAACATATTATTTAATACTTAATACTAATAAGCTTTATTCAACATTCAATTAAATAAAAGTTTTATTCAACGTTAACTAAACCCCCCCTAAAGTGTTTTTTGTAAAGAAGTACATGGGAGATACTATTTTGAAAAAAAAGAAATACTCTTTAAAAGTTTTCAAATATTTTTAAAATATCATTTAATATTTATTGATACATTTCTTTTACTTTCACTTTCATCTTCCCCTCACTCATGATCAGTAGCTCACAAACTTAGGTGGTGTTTATTTTTTGGCTTTTTGTTGAAAGCTAAATAGCTTTCAACATTTAGTTTGTTTGTTTTTTAACTTTTTCATGACTTATTATTAAAATTTATAGAAAAATTTATAAAATAGAAAAAATTCAAAATATTTGGCTTTTTCTATTCAGAAAAAAAAAAAGTCATATTCCAAAACAGGAAACACCACTCTTGCCCAACAAAGAGGAGACCTAGCAGTACTCACTATCCAATGTTAAAAAACAAACAACATAATACTATTAAGTACTATTTAACATTAAGCTGAAAAAAAGTTATATTTGACATTAAGTAAAAAAACAAACCCCACCTAAATCTCTCCTTATTCAACATGCCTAATCAATTCTAAGGCAATCTTTTTTTTTTTTTTTAATATTTGGTTGACTTAAAATTTTGATTAGGATTTATTCTTTGCAAAATTATAATACAATAATGATTATTGTTTACTTGCATAATCCAAATTGTCAGAATATTTTATTTATTTTCAAGTTATTGAAAAAAATCCATGTGTAACCATTTAAATAAAAACTGTAAGGACCCGGTCCAATTATGTAAATATTGTCTGCTTTAGACCCAAGAGACTCTCACGACTTTAAAATACGTCTACTAGGTTGAGATGAACCCATACTTATATAGTATCAGGAAGTTTCTCCCATATTCGATGTGGGATGACAACACTATGCATAATAACATTTTCAAGGTGCCCATGGAATTATGGGCCAATGGACAAACACCCCCTACGCAACCAAACGAAATACACCCCCATATCGAGGTCAGGGATCGACTTTGATACTATTTGTAATGATCCGGTCCAACCATGTAGATATTATCCGCTTTGGACCCAAAAGACCCTCATACTTTTAAAATGTGTCTATTAGGTTGAGAGAAACCTAAACTTATATAGTGTCTGAAAGTTTCTTCCATATCCAATATGAGATTTGACAAAAATAACATTGGAAGCATTAGCCTATGCCATACTTCACTAGATTTAGTAATTTTTTGAAAATAGACTTCACTAGCTTTTCGCGCACTATCACCAATGGAATTGTACAACCCATGTCTTTACTTAGCTGATTCCACCTTTCTTTACCGTTAAGTTCACTAAAATGGAAGGATCTTGTGCGGATTTTAAGGCCATTGGCTATGATGAAATGGACAGGAGGCCCCGCTATGGTAGCTAGATACCAATCCAACCCTTTTGGGCCTGTCTCACTTTTGCCCAGAGAAGGAAGCCTCATTTCCAGAGTGCCACTCTATCCGGTATTGCATCCTTTGATATGTCGGGGTTGATGTAAGAGCTTTTTGTTTGAGGAAGGAAATGAGACTGCTCGCCACTCCATCTCCATCCCGCTAGCACACTGTACGTTTCGCCGGCACTTAACTACTTGTCTCAGACTCCCACTCACAGGTGCTTTTGCCTATGAGCACACTATCGAATGTGCACGCTCACTCATCCATTTGAGTAAAAAGAAAGGGTAAAATCACTACCCATTCCCTCTTGGACACAGGACCATGCGCAGCAGGTACTACCCTGACTTTTTTTCTTCTTGATTTTTCCTTTTGTGTACATCTCCCAACGGGACTGTTAGAAGTGGATCAGGTGAAAATAGGATGTTAGGTCTCACGGACAAGATTGTGGGAAAGAGTGGAAAAGAAATATCATATCATATAGTCACCTAGTCTAGAGTTTGAAAGAAACCGGATGTTCGAAATCCAAATGTTCCTGTACCTGTCCCCAGTTCCTATTCCTATGCCTGTTTCTGTTCATCTCAAAGAACGAGTGTACTCTATATTATAGGATAACTCTTAAACGTTTGAGAGAGGGTGGATTCTATTATATAGATCCAGGTAAAGAAGAGTGTCCACTACATTGTATGCTGGATAATAAGTTATGAATCTTGGCATTATAAAATATATAAGAATGCATATTCTTTTTCAAGTGAAATGTCCAAAATCAAAGGAACGAGGTAGATCGAAATTGTTTAAGATGACAAATTGTAAATTCTATAATGTGAGCGGGCTAGAAGGAGATGGAGAAAGATAAGGAGCTAGCATTCATTGATGTTGCTAGTTCACTGTACTCATTCATTCTAGAATAATGCTGCCAATTACTTTTGAGTAATTAAATGCCGTAGAACCATTTTAAATAAAGGTTCAACACTACTCTATGTTTCGGATAATGCACCCATTGAAGTTGTAGGCCCTTCCACATTAAGAAGCTTTCACTTATTGGAAATTGTATTACCTCAAATTATACCATGACAATTTTATAACATGTTTAGGGTATAATAAAAGTAAATGTATATTTTTTCGGAGTAAAATAATGCTAAAAATAAAATAAGCAAAACCCATAATTAATCTAAGGGTCAAGGGTAAATTAGTAATTTACCAATATAGGACTCAAAGGTCATAAGATGAAAATATTATATGCTAAGTAGGAATATGGAATAAGCTGATTGCAAATAATAGAAAAGAGGAAGGACCAATTTGCAAAATGGCACTGACTAAAAATGGATAAGACCAAACATGGTCTTAAACATATCCCATTTTGGCTTAGAATTATGGCATTTACGTAGAGAGAAAAGAAGAGGAGAAGAAGAGAAAGAGAGAAGAGAAGACGAAGAAGGAAGAAAGGAAGGAGAGAAGAAGAAACTTTTAAGGTATGAATACTAGTTAAGGACTTATATGGAATATGTGTATGGATTTGTATGAAATTCATGTGGGGTTAGGAATTTTCCAACCTCTTTCTTTGTCTATATGTAGGTTAGGAAAACCCTAACTTAAAAATGTGTTTGGTTTGGTTGTGGTTCTCAATGGAGGAAAAATTTGTATAGAGAAAATGTTGGTTTTTAGGGGAGATGCTGTAAGTCTTTTTTTAAGCCCATCTTTTTGTTTTGGCCATAACTTGACCACCACTCATCCAAATTTAGTGATTCAAAATAATGGGTAAACTAAACTTCTAGGAGAACAAATATCCTTGAAATAGATATATTCAAATTTGGACCCCAATGCACTGTAGAATTGCCAAAGGGGAGTTTAGGCTGTAAGGACACAGTGGTTTTGTTTTGACATTAGAGTAGTCTTGGTTGTTTTGGCCATAACTTGGAAATAACTAATCCAAATTGAGTGATTCAAAATTCTGGGTAAACTAGACTTCTAGGAGAACAAATATCATTGAAATAGGTGTATGCAAATTTGGACCGCAGTGCACCCAAAAATTACAAAAGTGGGAGCCAGTTGTACGATTACGCTTGGTCGCTGACATTAGAGTGGTCATAATTGTTTAGGCCATAAGTCGAGTTTCACTCATCCAAATCGAAACGATTCAAAATTTCAAAGAACTAAACTTATAGAGAACAAATCTCCTTGAAATAGATGTCTTCAAATTTGTAATTCTATCGACCTAAAATTTGTCTGGGTAAAGTAATTGTCGTAGTTAAATAAATGATAAAGATACTAAATACATGAAAATATAAAGATAAGAGTAAATGATCGCAAATAACGATAAGGATTATCTCGATAACAATAGCTTATTCAGTGGATATGAGATATGTACTCTAAAATGAAATAAAATGGATCAGTTCGCTTAGAACCCGGGTAGAGGGATGACGGGCATGCCTATTAGGGATAAAAGTCCGCAAAGATACTCGATCACTGGGCCCCGTTTTGGGTCATTACAAAGACCTTCGCCCTTATAGGAGGTCAATGGTTCTCAGACAATGATAATAAAGACCTTTTGGGCTCCTTGTGTCATCGTTTCAGACACGATAATGGGCCGTCTGCCTTTATAGTTTCTCATATCCACTTCTAAGGTATATGCAGACATGAAACATAAAAACAAATGACAAGAATATGCAAATGACATGAATATGATAAATGATATGATATAAGAAGCATAACACTGCTATGTGATGATAAGTATACTGTGACAAGAATAAGAAGCAAAAGTGTAAAATGATACGAAATGTATATGAACAATGATAAGAAATGAAACATGATATGATAAGTAAGTATGAGATATGTATAAGCATGTGTAAATGATATGTATGAAATATGTATATGCATGTGTCTAACGCAAGGGATGATCCTTATTAGGTCGCCCATGAAAGTATTATTCCCACTAAGCTATAAGTTTAGCACGGGTGTTTCATCCGTGTAGGTACATAAAGAGGAACTAGAAGCCCGGATAATCCGCATCAGCAACTAAGGTCAACACAATACTAGATGCCCACTGAAGACCTCTATGGTCTATTTTGTATATGTATTTGTTTTTTTTTTTTTAAAACAATAAAGTTTCAGACAACACTCTAATTTATAGAGTTTGAATATGTTTTGTTATCCGTTGCTACAAAATATATTTCAAGTTAAATGTTTAACAGTATATGAATGAACAAGTTTATAGTAAAAAAAAAAAAAATGTTATCTGAGTGTTACCGTTTAACTAGTAACTGAGCATCACAAGTTAGTGGTATTAGAGCCTAGGTTTAGGCGTTTCTAGAAAAGCCTAGGTTTAAAGGCATTCTGTATAGAGGATAAAGATCAGTGCCATGTTCTAGCAATGCTGGCCGATGTGGATGCCCTCGGTTTTCAGATAGATGGATCGCCCTCCAAATCCAATTGAAGAAGCACTGCAGCGCACACTAGATCGTGGATTGCCTCAGCTCGCACTTCCAATATGTCGGCAGAGTCACACCCCTGCTGAGCCAAATGAAGCTTTTCTGAGGATATCTCCGGACATGACTCGAGTATTGGAAAGATTGACAGCTCTGAAAGCTCCGATAAACATGGTAAGGAGACATGGGGCTGAGCAATTTCATAGGACAAACATGGAAGAGTCCGATAAAGAGGAATTCTGGTTAGAAAAGTTACAAAGAATATTGGAGGAAGGTAGATGCCCTCCCGATTAGAGAGTATCATGTGCGCCTCACTATCATAGAAAGGAGGCATATGATTGGTGGAAACTAGTGTTGAGAAGTCCAAGGATTCCAAATCCCATGACTTGGGAGTTCTTTATCCAAGAGTTCAGGGCAAAGTATGTTACCGAGATGTATCGGGAGTCCAAGGGGAAACAGTTTTTGAATTTGAAGCAAAGGAACTTATCGGTGGCTGAATATGTGTTAACCGAACCAAAACACACATACAAATTTATGACACTATTACCAAAGGACTATTGTCTAATCCTAAGAATCTAGCACCAAAAAAACCTGTTAACCTGACCAAAGAACTCAGAAATTTATGACACTATTACCAAAGGACTATTGTCTATCCCAAGTAGAATCCGCCAAAACTTGTTGTTATCCTTATACTATATAAACCACTCAACTTCTTAGAGTAACCATTTTCAAAGTTGGTTTTGGTCCGATATTCCAAGTGCACAGGTCGACAAGTACAAATGGATTTAAGTCCGTACATCGATCCCACGTAGATCTCGTTAATTTTAAATCAACTACCTCGACTACTCAATTTCCATACTATTTGGACCACAAAATGATAGTAGGATCCAGCATTAAAGTGCTGGAAAATTAAACGAACAAAAGGAAAATAACTGAACCATCCAACATACTGGAAAATAAAGAATAAAGAATAGTTAATTTCTAACAAAAGAAATGAATACTGAATAGTTATCCTCAGAGGACACATCAATGTAAACAGCTATAGTGAACTATCTGGGACCCCCGTAGTTAATTCTCGATAAATTTCGATTATCTCAAGTTTCAAAATCTCAGCCCATATGCTAGGCAGTACCGGATCTCTCCACACTTCACATTTCATCATCTAATTTATGACCCGATTCTCTCGGATGTGGAATTAGATAACTACTTTTAAAAAGGACTTCCTTAATCCGGGGTATTTTCTTTGCAATACTTCATACCCATTTTATGGACTCAGAAACCTTAGCCCTGCCATCTACTGCCAAGGATATACAACTCTAGATCGCCCTCCTAAATTAGAATAGATCAACCTTTCTCGATTAGATCACAAAATTTAACACCTGGATTAGCCTCACTATCCGAATTGAGTGTGAACTCTTTGCTCGTTTAAATAGATAACCCCATTCAACTCGTTTCTGATTTCAAGTGAGAAGAGGATTTATCATGAACTTACAAGCCCAAAAGATCCCTAATAAAGAAAGTTAAGATACCTTTCAAAGCAAATGTACATTACTCTCGTGAATGTCTCCCTGCGGTCACCGTGAGGACCTCCTGAAATCGAGCAATGACGCAAATCTTAACGGGTATAAGAAACTCGATATTCAGATCCCAAGACAATAATCCCAAAACCAAGTAAATTCCATTAACCGAAATTAACAAGTCACTGGAAACGACTACAGAGATAAATTTCGACCATAACGCTCACTCTAATGGAAGCTGGATTCCTCAATTATCGAATTACACGATACAACATTCTCCGATCATAAGAATAACTGCACTTGAAACTGAAACAATCGACCTGCAAATTCCATTCGAACTTCAAACATTCCAGTAGTAATTTGAAAAGAAATTGAAATATGTACCAAACAAATTTCAAACGATAACATCCGGGACTGTAAAATACAAATTCGAAAATAAAAATACGAGCATAATCCGCTTCTAAAACGACTTTAAAATAAAAATTAAGAAAAAGAAAAGAAAAGAAAAGAAAAATAAAGAAAAATGAGCTTTCAAATCTATCCACTCTCGCCCGCGGGCCGCCTAAGTCGCTTAATGAGCCGGATAGTCACAGATTTATAGGTTCCTCAATCAGTCTCTAATCCCAATGTAGCCTGCTATGGATTTTAGAGTATCCAGACCCAAATCACTGTTCAAGTCGCGACTTCAGTTTCCTAGTCGTGACATCATCGATGTCGCGACATCACCCCACGTCAGCGACATCAACTTGCTCTGGCGTAAGCCGATTGTCATTCTGGCGTCGCGACATCAATATCTCTGTCGACATCTTCTCACGCCTTGGCAGTTTCACTGCCTTCGGCGTCGCGACGCCGATATCTTGTCGCTAATTTTAGCTCGCCATCACGCCTTTAATCGATGTCTTCGGATGTCGCTGACATCAATTGTCATGCCATCATCTTAAAGAACCGTAGGCTTCAACTGGTTGCTCATGTTGTCGCGACATCAATATCTTGTCGCGACATCTCTTTATGGCTCTGCAACCTTCACTGAGCAGGTTCTGATGTCGCGACCTCGATCCCATGTCGCGACATCAGCTTATGGCTTGCAATCTTCTCTTGATGGTTTTTGATGTCGTGACTTCAAATTTCTCGCTGCGACATCGCTCATTTCCAGCCTTCATCTCGTCAAGGCCTCGATGTCGCGACATCGATCTCACGTCGCATCAACTTAGTTCTCTCAGGCTTAATCGTCAAGTCTTAATGTCGCGACCTCGATTCCACGTCGCGACATTAGCTTGAGGAGCTTCAACCTTCAATCGAGCGTGTCTTCAGGTCGCTGACTTCGACCACGTCGCGACATCACTTATTCGCAAATTTTCCATCGCCCAAACCTCTCATGGGCTTAAAGGTGTTTCGCTTGTCACACTTTATCCTAGTCACTTATCAACTCTTGTCACGACTCGCATCGCCGTCGCGACGCCGCTCTTTAGCCTCGGGTTACCCTTCACCAAGACTGGGGTACTTACTGTCGCGACTCGCATCAAATTCTTCACTCTTTGGTGTCGCGAATTTTAATTTGATCTGCAAACCCCAAACCGCATCAATGAATCAGCCAATTGTTTTCGCTTCGCCCGCCATTCGACCTACAGACTTTTCCTCCAATTTATCATTATTTTTCATCAGATTTTCTTCTTTCTTCCATTTTGCACTAAGTAATACCAGATGGGGAGTTCTTCATATTTCCGCAAAGTAATTGTCTCTTTTGATATGAAAACGCGTAAAAATGGACTAAAAATAGATGACTTTTAAGCTCATCAAACTCCCCTAAACTTAAAGTTTTTGGCTGGTCTCGAGCAAAGAAAAAGAAAGAATTGTTTGTCCTCAAACAAAATAATTTTAAGGACATTTTTCGTGGATTTGTCTCAGCTTTCATTCAATTTAATTGCAATGCAAGGTATGCAAAATTTTCTCTCGCATCTAGCTCAAGTCCATTTCAAGGTTGGTCTCTACTTTATGCTATAAATTCAATATGTTGAAATTGTTTTACAAACAATATACTAATGGATCCCCAATAATGAATTGTTTTCCTTTCTCATTTTATTGTCGAAGTCATTTAACTCCCTAAAGTTCTTTCACAATTTTGATTGTTTCTTTCCAAATTCCATAGGCTTGTTTTTCATATTGATCTCCTTACTTCACGTATGATTTCACTCTTCAAAATCAATCAGTTCCTTTGGCTTTTATTGTTAGCCTCGGGTAATGGGTGATGGAAGGAATTTTTAGGTTAAGATTACCCTAACCTTTTCTCCTCTTCTGCCCTTTCTTTCTTGTAGTTTCTATAATAAACTCCCTAAACTTCATGTTTGGGATATTCATTTGATTTCTTCAATCTCGTAACTGTATTCCTACTTCATTATCACTTCAGAATTTCCACTAGGAATTTCCCTTAGTTTGCTACTACTAAGGGATAGTGCAATGTTTTAACTTCTTTAGGCTTCTTAACACTCTTAGCTTCTAACTTTTAAGTTAGTAGCTCCCATACCGATGGCATTAGGTACTAGTGCTGAAACACCCCTAAGAACTTAATTGTTCAAGAGAGTTAGACCACAAGATAAAACTTATCCCTTGTGAAGCCTTCTTTCCTGCTGCATTAGTCTCTCGCTCTTTCATTTTCTTTTCATTCCCTTTGAGTTCCTCAAAAATACATACTCCCAAATCCATTTCTTTCTTCCTCTTTGAATTCTCGGGTAATCATAGGTTCTTACTCAAGGATTGATGTCTTAGGATGAGTCTGTCATTGGTCTTTTTGGAAAATAAGCTTTGTCGCCCAATTGAACTACCGTATATGCATCAAAGATATGAATGTGGATGGCTAGAATGGCTCAAACTATCCAAGAATGGCCTCGCATCATTTCTCACAACCTATCACCTAAAGATTTCGCTTCAATCAATAATTCAACAACAACTGATTTACCAAATGTGACTAACTATAAGGAGTATCTCGACTCATTTTTATTTATGAGTAGTTAAGTTAATCGATATTCAACAAAGTTCCTGACTTACTGCTCATACCACAAACTCAAAATATGTTTGTTCCATCTCGTCAGATACTTTCCTCTAATCTGACTTATCAGCTTAAATATAAGTAATTTTTGCACCTTGTGTTTCAATTAAAACTATATACTTGAACTTTATCTGCAATTTTTCCTCATTTCAGCTTTACTTCTCTACTCTAATCGCTTCATTCACTAAGATAATGTCCTCTCAGCAGTTTTTATTCTGGAACTATTTCCTACTTTGATTTCCTAATCATGCAACCACAAAGCATCATAACATTGAACAATCAAATGCAAAATAGTACACAACAATTCAATTTAAATTTTTCATTTTATTTCTGATTCATTTGCAATCACTTGATACATGTGATGGGGAGAAGGATGGTACTGAAGTTAGGCAGGAGAAGGTCTATTTTTCTTTTTGAAATAGTCGTGAGCAAAAATGTTGGGGGATCTAGGTCTAATGTACTCTAAATGGGCCGGAAATTCGTGAATTTTCATTTCTTTCGCTTCTTCGGGTTTCCTTCTCCATTTTGCTCTTCAATGAAAATCTCATTAGAGAGGATCAACCTCTTGTTCAACCCATCCCGCCTTTCCCAAGCCATTCATCGTATTTTCCATTTCGTCATCACTTCTAAGAATTTGGCAAGATTGTTGTTAATCAAATCTAAATTTTCCACCCATCTTTTCCGCCCGTAGGATTCGGGGCCTCCGTCGCTTGTCTCTATCGCTCACTTTATTCCAGCCTCCCTCTGTAGATTGTATAGTAATTTGAAACCCTTTATCCGCCCCCAAATTCCGTGTCATGCTCTTTATCTCTTCTAACAATGCTAGGAGTCGAGAGTCGCGATCAAACCGCTTGCTATAGAAAGCCTATGACTCGCTTGAGTTTCAAACAATGCATCGTGATCTCTTTCCTTCATTTCTTTCTTGAACTCTTCTCCTCGCCGCTTCAACAATTTTCCCATCCGTTCCTCTTTCCGTCAGCCTCTTCTTTCCACTCGTTGTTTCTCTTTGACTTCCACCTCATGCTCCTTCTTTCTCTCGTTTAACCTTCTTCCACTCGCTGGTCTCTTCTTTTCAATTCTTTCATACATTCCTCTCTCGAATTCCCCCGGCTTTAAGTTCCACTCCTTCTCTTTCCTATTCTCTCTCGCATGGCATTGAGAGCTCCAGAATTGGTTGTTCTCAGGCCTCTCTCGAAAGCCCGTGTTGGAAATTCCTCGCTTTGTATGTGGAGGAGAACTCCGCCAAGGGGATGGAGAAGTCTATCACTGCCTTCATCCCGCCCTTCATTATCCGCAAACATGTAATCATTGTGGTCGTGATGTCACCGGTGCTCGCTCTCGATCGCGGGCCCTCCGGGCTCTTTCGGTCCTTCGCCTGGGCTTCACCCTCTGTTCTCTACCAACACTCCCTTTCCCTCTGATTTCGCCCCTTAGCTAACTCCTCACAAGGAGGGTGAAGCTCCCACTTTCACCCACTTCCTTTCACCTCAAATTCCTTCGCACAGACTCGTTATTGCTGTCAGCGAGGAAGGCACTTTTTGTTCCCTTCATGATATCTTCATGACAGAGTTCTCTATGATAACTCCTATATTGATCTCAGACTTCGAGCATGGCATACAAAGAAGACAAATCTTCTTGTTCTCTCATCAGTGCATAAATGTTTTGTTGGAACCAAAACAGATGCAAGGAAGTAAAACCATACCTTCGCTTCCTCGTGCTGAGGCCTCTGCCCGTAGCCTCGGCCCCTTCCTCGCTCCACCGCCTTCCATCGAGAGCTTCCTGCAATCTTTCTAAAATCTCGGTTTTTCCAAAATTTTCAATTGGTTGCTGCTTGTGTTTTGTCATCCACAGGCCTCAAGTTGATAGCCTCGCTTCAGATGAGACCCGCACTCCTCTAACAAAAACAGCTCCATCCTTCCTTCCTACCATATTGGAATAAAACTCTCTCTCACCAGCATTTATACCCCGATTTTCGTGCACGCAGAGGACTCTCCCACCCTCTCTCGCTCTATCATCTCCTTGAAAGGGAGCTCACAGGCTTTGAATCTCCTCTCTCAGAATAAAACCTTTTGTTAGCATAAGATTTCTTCCATCGAATAAGCTTCATCTGATGACAAATTCGTACTTCTTCTTCTTCTCTCCTTCCTTTTCCTTTCTCGCTCTGGCTCGAGAAGTTGTCTGAGCTTTTGATGTTTTGATGGCATCTCTCCCGCTTTGCTCTTCCGACGAATCTCATCTAATCGTTCTCCCGCAAGTTTCTTCTTCTTCTGATTGTTCTGTTCCCCTCATAATCTCGTCTAGATTAGTGGACCAAAAGGGAATTCTAAATTACCTGAGACAAGAGGAAAGCTTTTCGGGAAGTTTGGAATGCTAGGGTTTTCTTGAGGTTTGGGATCAGGAGGAAGACGAAGGTGAATGGTTATGTGGGTTGGAGTGAATGAAATAGTTTCCAACTGTTGCAATTCAATCAATGTTTATGGGCTAATTAATGCTTCAATTAAGAATTGTCGCGACTTCAATTCCTCCTCTTTTTATTTGAGGTCATTAAATTTAAATACCAAGTGAGGTCGACATACCGTGACTTTTATGTCGCGACCTACCTAATATGTCGCTATTAACACAGGCCTCTGTGATTTGTCTTGATGTGGCGACAATCCTTCTTTTGAAATTTGAGTTCACTGGCATTTATCACCGCAGGTCACACACGACATCTCCCTTTCTCCATACTCACTAATTGTTCTTTCCAAACTCGGTCACTTACATCAATGTTTTGTAAGACAAATGTTTTGTCACAATATAAACTCATTGCCGTGGACTAAGCACCCTTAATTCAATGATTTCAAAACTTTGAATTCTCTTATTGTTCCTAACCCGTTTAGACATCTCTTCGTGCATATTTTAAAGCAAAGATTTAACAATTAATTCAAATATATCTATTAATTAGGTTGTGAGAAAAGTTACTCCCTTTTTCTCATGTCGCGAATTCTCCTGCTTAAGGTTGTCGGAATTACCAGAGTTGCCTTGCTTATTCATGTCTTTAACCCGTCAAGATCACCGCAATATTCAAGAAATTCTAATTAAACTACAAATCTATTTCTAAAAATTAAATCTATCCTTCTAGAAAACATTAATCACCTAATTTCAAAGAACTAAAAGAAAAGAAATATTTCAAAATTTAAATTCATTGTGAATTTAAATCCTCATGGGCCTCACTTCCATTAATGCTTCTTGAGTCCTTAGTCGGACTTGCTGTCAGGGTTCATCTTCTTTTCCTCAAGAACCGCCGAGCTCTTCACTTTCCTTCCCTATTGAGATAATGCTTTAACCTTTGTCCATTGACCTTGAATTCTTCCCCATTATCAGTCTTCAGTGTTACTGCTCCAAATGTAGTACTTGATACCACTGTGTATGGCCCACTCCAATTGGATTTTAATTTCCCTGGAAATAACTTCAGTCTAGAATTAAAAAGGACTCTGCTTCCCTCATGGAACTCTTTCTCGTGATTTTCTCATCATGCCATTTCTTTGTCTTATCTTTGTATACTAGCATTATCATAGGCTTCATTTCGCCTTCCAATTCGACGCTTGAGCAATCTTTCTTCCCTTGCAGCCTTAAAATCGAAGCAACTTCATGGCCCACATTGCCTTGTATTCTAATTCAAGAGGTAGATGACATGGTTTGCCAAAAAACAACTCAGGAGTGGGGACATTCCAATGGGGGTTTTGTATGGCAAATCTCGTAAGCCCAAAGTGCATCATCAAGTTTGAAGACCAATCCTTCCCCGCTGAGCCACAGCCTTTTTCCAAGTATTCTTCGATCTCCTGCTGGAAATTCTCGCTTTGTCCATTGGTTCGGGGATGATAGGCCAAGCTCATTACATGCTTGATCCCATACCTGCTCGGCGAGTTTTGCAAATATTTTGTTTGCAAATGGGTCTCCCATCACTAATGATGGTTCCTGGGGTTCCAAACCCGCTCAAAATATTCTTTCAAGAAACTCACAACCGTATTAGCATCATTCCTTGACAAAGCACGCTTCCACCCATTCGAGACACCCATCATGAAGGCATGTATAGGTTTCCAAATGATGGTGGAAAGGTCCCATAAATCATTCCCTCAAACATCAAAAAATTTCCATCACCATAATACCTTTTAGGCATTTCATTCCTGCCATCGATATTTCAATCCTTAATGATCATCACTCCACTCTCGACAATCAAGATAAGGCCAATAAAACCCTGATCGGAGCATCTCAGGAGCTTGTCTTCTTAAAATGTCTCATATGGGCGATATGCATGGCATTCATTTAAAATGTTGCCTTGTTCACCTTCCGCACACATCTTCTATTATCATGTCAAGACTTCTCAATAATAAGTAATAATCCCAAATATAATATCCGCTTGTCGCTTTGAGTTTCCTTCCTCACTGGTAGCTGAGTTCGAAGGCATTACCTACGCCGGATAATTTTGCCACATCAGCATTACCATGAAGGAAGGAAACCTTGAATAATTGCCTATCCGGGAAGCTCTCTGCTAACTGCATTTTCTCTTCATCACGCTTCTTCTACTCTTGACAAGTGGTTTATTATATCACATCAGTTACATCCCTTGTCCTTTATTTCCAAATCAAACTCGCAACAAAGAACACCCACCTTATCAATTCAAGCACCTTCCTTTTTCGACATCAGTACTCGACAGCCGCATGATCAGAATTACCACATGGATCCTAAAATGTATCAGTTTTAAATTTTTCACAAGCAAATACTATGGCTAAAGATCTCCTTTTCATTGGTTGAAGTAGCTTCTCAGGCTTCATTGAAGGTCTTAGCTTAGCATAGTATATGGCCCTCGAATACTTTCTTTCTTTGCCCCAACACGCCCCATAGCAAAATCACTGCATCACACATTATTTCAAATCCCCCGATTCCATTCCTCGTGCAGCCATTATAGCCCGTACTCAATCTGATCTGACATTTCACTAAAGCATCCCCAAGTAGGAGTCATCAAATCAACTCAGATCCTTTCCAAAGAATCCGCATAGTGGTCCTGGGCTATTTTTGAAAAGTCTTTGATGAATCTCCCAGAAATCCAAAAGATGCCCCAAGAAACTTCTTTACCCTCTTTTACTGTGGTAGGTGGTAAGAGTCTTGATGATGGATACTTGACCTGTCAACTTACCCAATAAAGGTAAATTTTACGCTCAAGAACAATACTGCTACCATAAATGGCATTTTTCCTAATTCGCTACAGCCGCTTGTCTCGCATCTTTGAAAACGTTCTGCATTGTTTAAAACATTGATCAAAGCCGATCCATACACACAAGAAATCATCCATGAAAATTTCCCATCACTTCTTCAACCAAATCTCAGAATATAGACATCATGCACCTGAATGTAGCCGGAGCATTACATAACCTAAACTATGATCCTTCCGAATGCAAAGGTACCATAAGGGCATGAACGCGGGTCTTCTCGATCCTCCGTGCAATAGCAATCTGATTATATCTGAAAATTCATCCGTAAAAACAAAAGCCATGCCAGCCCCGCGAACCTATCCAACATCCGATCAATGAGCGTGCTGAAAATGATCTTTTTCCTCGTTGTCAGATTCAACTTCCCGTGAATCAATACATACCCTCCATCCCACTGCTCTTTGTCGGAATCAATTCATTTCTTTCATTTCTGATCACAGTAAACCCCCCTTTCTTTGGAACCACATGAACTGGGCTCACCCAAGGATCAAGGTTCGATATAGCATAGATAAAACCAAAGATTTAACACCTGAGCACTCCTTCCCGACTTACCTTCATCACCGGATTCAAATTCTCCTCCTCGTGTCTCCGCCATATGGTTTTGAAGTCTCTTCTAGCGTAATCTTATGCATGCAAATTGATGGACTGATACCCTTCAAACTTTCTTCTAATGGACCAAGCTAGCATTCCTTACGCCTAATATTTCCAAAGAATCTTGCTCTCATTCTCACTTAATTTGGCTGAAATGATCATCGGTTTTTTCTTTGGTAATTCCTGTAAGTAGGCATACTTTAAAATGACATGGGCAATCCTCTTTCAAAACTAAACCTTCAGACTAGTCTCTTGATGAATTCCTTTTCACTATTATCTTCCCATTATCTTTTCGCTTTCATCAAGCTCAACACAGCTTCTATAGCATGAGAACCGCGCATGGAAATCTGTATCAGAGACCTCGCATACCGAATTCATCTCTTTTTTCATCGATAAAAATCGGAGGTTACAATCATTGTTAACATCAGAGTTGGAAATAGAGATGTAAATCAGCTACATTGTAGCCTCCTTTCCCGTCTATATTTTGCATACTTTTAATCAAGTTAAACACAGCTCTTCTCCAACCCTAAGATGAGAAACTCCGTATGTCAACTCGAAGGCTGCTCCAGTAGCTAGGAATGGTCTTCCTAATAGTAGGGTACTTAGAATCTTCTTCCATGTCCGTAATGACGTCTACTAGGAATACAAACTTCTAACAGCTGGACCAACACATCTTCAATGACCCCTCTGTGTTTCACCTAACGATATGTCCGCTATTCGTATGTCAATGGGAATAAGCCCCAAACTTAATTTCGCAACCGTAAAGAGGCATCGATTGATACTAGCTCCCGAGTCACATAGAAAGCTTCATGGAATCTATTCCTCCAACAATACAAGGAATTGTGAAACTTCCCGGG
The DNA here is from genome assembly GCA_016808115.1 of Tetrastigma voinierianum. Classification (NCBI taxonomy): domain Eukaryota; kingdom Viridiplantae; phylum Streptophyta; class Magnoliopsida; order Vitales; family Vitaceae; genus Tetrastigma; species Tetrastigma voinierianum. The sequence goes on along the minus strand of JAEQBH010001669.1, from coordinate 194,655 downwards.
TCCTTCATCTTTACCGGTAGTTCCTTTCTCTCGACACGTACCGCAAGTGGCGCGTGAGATTCACTATTCCTTCTACTATTTTTTCTTTCTCGATCGCATGTCCTTCGCACTCTTGCGATAAAGTGGTATCCTGGTCACCACTTCGGGAAAAGGCATACCGATCTCCAGCCTGAAAGTTTTCAAGAACCAAATCGCTCCTCCATCTTTGATTTCTCACATTCTTGTGAAATGGGACTCCAGCTTTGTCTTTGGATGTTCTTCTTTCTACTCCTTCTTTGTCATTCTCCTGTCTCTTCCCCTTTCTCGGGTCTTGCTACTTTCGTTTTGTCACCTTTCTTTCTTCTTCTAACTCCTTCCCACTCCTCACCAAGACAACCTACGCAAATCTTTCAGTTCTTCCCAGGTCACTGGGAAGGCATCTTTCCCCGCTTTGCAGTGGTTAGTGTGGCCACCGCCTCTACTTAGGCCCTGTGTTCTTCAGTGGATGCATTCAGAAGGTTCTCAAAATTTCCGAGAATTGGTAGCAAACAAGCCTAAATTTCCAAACTTTTGTTCATGGAGGTTCAACAGCCTTTTGGCTATCCCCCATAAACCCAGCATCCGTTCCTCAAAAGACGGGCCTCCTCCGACCCCGACATTCGCTTCTCAGGCTCATTTCCCCGCTGGGCCGCCGCCGGAACCTGTGGCCGCCGACACCCTGATGAGGGCCTGGTCTCCGCCTCAGCCTGAGAAGCCCCCTCCACCATACGAAGTTCTCATGGTTCCCGAAAGGCCGGGTGATACGTACCGAAGGTTGGATTGGTTTGAAATGGTGTTTCCTCGCTCACCCAAATAATTAACCTCTTCAAAGACATCATATATGCAAAAAAAAGTCCTTCGCTACTCTTTCAAGACTCCTTCATTAACTCCCTTCAATTGCTCCTATTTCATATGAGCTAGTGTGTGTCTTTCTTCATTGGCCTAACCCGTGCATACGGCATCCAACTTGCCTCCATGGCTGTCATCTTGCTCAACTCCATGATCCCCTTCCTCTGCTTTCCCTCTTGAAAGCTCGTATGAGTTTTCTATGTTAAGATGAATGCATCTTCAATCGCCTCTTTGCCTTCGCCTTTTCGTTTGAATGCTCCACAAAGACGGCATCAATGATCCCTTTTGATATATCATTCATGGCATGATATACAATGTCCATCCAGTCTTCGATTCATCCCATGTATCACATCTTCTCAAGAACTGCTTGAATATTTCCCTCAAGCTACATACGTGCTTTTCATCTTCTCGCGGAATCACCATGATCTCTCCTTCTTCGTGGTTAGGGTCGGGGAAAGAATCTACCTGGTGAACAATCAAATTCTCCCAAGTATCAACAGAACTGATATGGTAAAGATTCATACCATGTAGCTGCCAGACTTTAGAGAGAGAATGGGAATAGGTAGCTTTTACGACTCTTGCTCTACCCCATTCACCTTAACAAGATTGGCCATCCCGAGGAATCTTCCCAAGTGCTCGCTTCGATCTTCGCGGGATGACCAAAGAACCGATGTCAGCTGACCATTGTAATCGTTGGCCGGGCTTTAATCTCAAAATTATTAGCACTCCATCGCAGTCACCGATCGCCGAAAGCATTCTTCCAGAGTAATTGGTCTCCGTAGTCCCCATTGTATCGCTGATCGGAGGCCTTCTAGCTTCTTCTATATGTATTTCCAACTCGATCCCGCCTTTCATCTCGCTCATGCGGTCGAAGTTTTTCTCGCTTCTACTTTTCTCAAGCTTCGAGCGCCCTTTCTATTTCCGTGTCACCGAATCAGGACGTTGTTCTATTTCTTATGCATCAAAGTTTTCCGAAAGCAAAACATACTCCCATTATCAGATTAACAAATCATAAAATATATTCAATACGGGTTGTTAAAGGTCGTTGGCTACTGGAGTCACGCTTGAAACGCTTATTTTTGTTCTTTTCTTTAAAAATGTCCAAATTAGTATTTCTTTCTTTCATCCGAATATTGATTACAAAATTTTCGATCCTCAGCAACGGCGCCATAAAAACTTGTTAACTAACCAAAAACACACATACAAATTTATACACTATTACCAAAGGACTATTATGTTCAATCCCTAAGTAACGGCACTAAAAAACCCGTTAACCTAATTCAAAGAACTCTGCATAAATTTGATGACACTACAACAAAGGACTAATTGTCTAACTTCAAGAATCCGCGCTCAAAACTTGTTATCCTTTATACTATATAAACCACCAATCTCTGTGAGTAAATCATTTCAAAGTTGGTTTGGTCCGATATTCTGCAAGTGCAATGTGCCGACAAGTAATAAACTGATGAAAGTCCAGATATCGATCCCACGTAGATCTCAAGAATTTTAAACAACTACCCCGACTACTCACTCCCATACTATTCGACCACAAATGATAGTAGGATCCAAAGATTAAGGTGCTGGTACTAAACTAACAAAAGGAAAAAAAATAATCGAATCCATCCAACATAATCGGAAAATAAAGAATAAAGAATAGTTAATTTCTAATAAAAGAAATGAATATCGACAGTTATCCTCGAAGACACATCAATAGAAACATTTATAGTGAACTATCGATTCCCGTAGTTAATTCCGATAAAATTTGATTATCTCAAGTTTCAAAATCTGCCCATAAGGCCAGAGCCAAGTAATTCCTCGGATCTCTCCACTTCACATTTCATCATCTATCTGGCACCCCATTCTCTCGAATATCAGGGAATTAGATAACTACTTTTAAAAAGGGACTTCCTTAATCTGGGTATTTTTCTTTGCAATACTATACCATTTTATGGATCAGAAACCTACCCCAAGTTATCTGGCCAAGCAAGGATATACAACTTCTAGATCATTCTCCGAAATTAGAATAGATCATCCTTCTTGATTAGATCACAGCCTAACACTCGGATTAGCCTACTATCCGACCGAGGTGAACTCTTCTTGCTTATTAAATAGATAACTCATTCAACTCGTTTCGATTTCAAGTGAGAAGAGGATTTATCTAAGTGAACTTACAAAGCTCAAAAAGATCCCTAATAAAGAAAGTTAGTATACCTTCAAAGAAATGTACATTACTCCTCAGAATGTCTTCCCCAAGGTCACTCGGGAGGACCTCCTTGAAATCGCAGCAATGACGCAAATCTTAACTTAGTGATAGTTAAACCGATATTCATCCTGCGACAATAAACCCAAAACCGAAGTAAATTCATTAACCCGAAATTAACAAGTCGCTGGAAACGACTACAGAAAGATAAATTCGACTATAACGCTCACTCAATGAAGCTGATTCTCAATTATTGAATTACACGATACATCATTCCTCCTGATCATAAGAATAATCACAATTTGAAATCGAAACAATCTAATTCCAGAAATTTGTCTGAACTTCAAACATTCCAGCAGTAATCTAATAAAAACTGAAATCAGATTCGCCAACTCAAACGAGCACATCCAGATTCAGAATACAATCAAAATAAAAATACGAGAGCATAATCGCCGAAACGATTTAAATAAAAATTAAGAAAATAAAAGAAAAGAAAAGAAAATAGCAGAAAATGAGCTTCACTATCCAGACTTTCGCCCGCGCCGCTTAAGCCGCTTTTAATGAGCTGGATACGCGTATTTATAGGGTTCCCCAATCAGCCCTAATCCCAATGTAGCCCCGCTGTGGATTTTAGAGTATCCGTGCCTAAGTCATCGCTCGTCGCGAGCTTCTTGTCGTGACATCATCGATGTCGCGACATCAATCTCACGTCATGGCATCAACTTGCTCTATGTGTTTGATTTGTCATTTCGGCGTCGCGATATCAATATCTCGTCGCGACATCTTCTCACGCCTTGGCAGGTTTCAATTGTTCTTCCCGATGTCGCGACGCCGATATCTTGTCGCGACCTTAGCTCGTTACCTGGCGCCTTTTAATCGATAAAAATGTCTTTCGATGTCGCGACATCAATCTCTTGTCGCTGACATCATCTTAAAGAACCGTGAGGCTTCAACCTGTCAAGCTATGTTGTCGCGACATCAATATCTTGTCGCGATATCTCTTATGGCTCGCAACCTTCATCGAAAGGTGTTCGGCGTCGCTAATTCTCGATCCCATGTCGCGACATCGCCTTATGGCTCGCAATCTTCTCTTTGATGGTTTTATGTCGCGGACTTCAAATTTCCTGCCGTGACATCGCCCATTTCAAATTTTCATCCGGCCGGGTTCCCCGATGTCGCGACATCGATCTCACGCCGCATATCAACTTGGGCTGGGCTTAACCTGGTTGTCTTAATGTCGCGACCTCGATTCCATCGCCGCGACATCAGCTCGAGGAGCCTAAATCCTTCAACTCCGAGCAGGTCTCAGGTCGCGACTTCGATCCCACGCCGACACGCCTTGAGTTCCGGCAGCCTTCACTGCCCAAACCTCTCATAGCTTGGGGCAGGCGTTTCGCGGTCGCGACCTCTTATCCTAGTCACGACAACTCTGTCGCGACTCCCGTAATGCTGTCGCGACGTCGCTCTCTTTAGCCCCGTTACCCTTCACCAAGACCGTACTCATCGCCGCGACCGCATCAAATTCCTTCAATTCTCTTGGTGTCGCGACCTCAGAATTTGACTGTGCAAACCCCAAAACTGCATCAATGAATCAGCCAATTGTTTTCGTTTCTGCTCTGCCATTCGACTGCACTTTTCCTCCACTTATTGCTGTATTTTTCTACTGCATTTTCTTCTTTCTTCCAGTTTACCAAGTAATAATCGATGGTGAGTTTTCTTCATATTTCTGCAAAGTAATTGTCTCTTTTGATATGAAAATTAAGCAGAAAAATGGACTAAAAATAGATGACTTTTAAGCTCATCAATATGAGAAAGAATTCTGTCATCTCAACAAGTATGCACCAGAGTTGGTCCTCACCGAGGCATTTCGGTGTAGGAAATTTGAGGATGGACTGCATGATTCCATCAAGAGATATTTGGCACCTATGATTTCTCTCCAACAGTGAATTTCTATCAACTGTCCAAGCCGCAATGAAAGCAGAGACTTGAAACGAGTGCAGCAAAGATCTCGTAAGAAGAAGTTTTCTAGGAGGAGTTTGTCTCATCGTGGGAAAAGAACTAGGAGTCTCCCAACTCAACTGTAATACGCCCATCTACGAGAGGTGAAGACAAGGTCCAACAAGACCTAGTTCAGGTAGAGGTGCTTCTGTTGGACATGGAGAAATCCCAAAGTGCCCTCGCCATGTATGCATTTAGTGCTCGTTGCGTTATCGATGAGTGGTGTTTCCTGCGGTGGAAGCACTAATCATTTGATAACACAGTGTCTCAAAGAGTCAGGGGATAATAGAAGTCTACAAGAAGTGGCAGAGGAAAATCAGTTACACTACCTTTGACGAGAGATCGAGGTAGGGGTTAAGGTGGCCCGATTCAGCATAGAGGACGAAGGGGCACAATCTCTGAGACAATGGATCGTCCTATGCCTACATCACCAACACGAGCATATGCTATAAGGGCTCGTGAGGATCAGGATGCTCCTGACGTTATAGCTGGTATATTTTCTCTTTATGATATTGAGATGCATGCATTGATCGGGACCTGATCCACTCATTCATATGTATGCATCAACATGTATTTGATAAGATACCAAGAGGAACTAAGCATGGTGACATGTATGTGACCAAACCAATAGGTACGTGTTAGTGTGAATAGCATACAAAATCGCCTATCATATCCAAGCAAGAGAGTTTCTTGATTTCCATAACCTACCATTCCGAGAGTTTGACTTGACTCGGGAATGGATTAGCCGTCTAAACACCGAGCCACTCGTTGATCGCGGGTCAAGTAAGACAAAGAGTGTTGAGATGCTCGACCAACCGAGGTGATAGTACAGGGCATTAGATCAAGCGCGATGTCCAATGTGATCTCCGCTATGCAAACTAGGAGACTTATGAGGAAAGACTGTGAGACATTCTTGGCTTTGATACTTGACTCTAAGAGAGGTCAAGTTGATGTGAAGATTCCAAAGAGGGGGTGAGTTTCTGCATGTATTCTCGAAGAGTTACCAGGTATTCCACTTGAGAGGGAGGTGGACTTATCCATAGAAATTGTACCAGGAACAACCCCTATGTCTAGGGCACCATACAAGATGGCTCCAACGGAGTTGAAAGAGTTAAAGAGTCAATTACAAGAGCTTATGGATAAAGGATTTATCCAACCTAGTGTTTTGCCCTGGGGTGCACCTGTTTTATTTGTGAAAAAGAAAGATGACACTTTACGGATGTGCATTGATTATCGGAAAATCAATAAGGTGACAGAGAAAAACAGGTACCCATTGCCGAGAATCGAAGATCTTTTTGATCAGTTAAAGGGAGTGGGTGTCTTTTCGAATATAGACTTGCGATCAGGGTATTATCAGCTAAGAGTCAAAGATGTCGATGTGCCGAAAACTGCATTTAGAACTCGATAGGGCCATTATGAGTTTTTGGTAATGCCATTTGGGTTGACTAATGCACCGACAACATTCATGGATTTAATGAATAGGGTATTCCGACCCTATGTGGATCAGGCTTTGTCAGGTTTCTATTGATGACATCCCGTGTATTCTAAGGATGCATATAGGAACATGAACAACATCCGAGAATAGTCATGTAGACGTTTAAGAGAGAAGAAGCTATATGCTAAACTCAAGAATGTGACTTTTTTAGCTCAAGGAAGCTTCTTCCTAGGTCATATCAGGTTAGTCGAGGGTATAAGAGTGACCCTATAAATATCGAGGTCGCTACACTGGAAACCGCCGAAATGTAACCGAGGTGAGAAGTTTCGGGGCCTACAGATATTATAGAAGATTCGGTGAAAGGATTCTTTGTCATAGCCTCGCCACCAAATTAGCCTGTGAGAGGAGAAGTTTGGAGTGGACAGGATAAATGTCAGAAAAGTTTTGAACAGTTGAAAGAAATGCTGGTTGAAGCACCAGTATTGACGTAGCCTACCTCAGAAAAAGAGTATACCCTATACAGTGATGCTTCAGGCATTGGTTTGGGATGTGTGTTAATGCAAGATGGAAAAATAGTGGCTTATGCATCCAGGCAATTGAAGCCACATGAACAAAATTATCCCACTCATGACCTAGAATTAGTCATGTGAGTGTTTGCTTTGGAAAATATGGTGACACTACTTATATGGGGAAAATGTAGAATTTACACGATCACAAGAGTCTCGCAATTTGTCGACTAAAGAACAAATGAGACAACAGAGGTGGTTAGAGTTATTCAAAGATTATGATTTTATAATAGATTACCACCCTGGAAAAAGCTAATGTGGTAGCAGATGCTTTAAGTAGAAAGACAGCTGATTGATGTCACTTCAACATGCTGAATCTGAGACTAGTGGATGATGGAGCCATTAGCTCAACTAATCAGAACCTATTTTAAAGCAAATGATGATAAGTGCGTTAAAAATGATGTAGAGCTACGTAAAAGGCATGTATGGTCGAGATGGTGATAAAATTGATTTTTCAGTAAAAGAAGCTGGAAGTTTGTATTTCTAGAACAGATTATATGTGCCAGATGATAAAGAGCTAAAGAAAAAGTTTCTATTTAAAGCTTATAATACGGTATTTACCATGCATCCTAGAGGTAATAAGATGTACCAGGATTCAAAACAACATTATTGGTGGAAAGGAATGAAAAGAGATGTGACAGAGTACGTGTCTAAGTGTTTGACATGTCAGCAAGTCAAAGCTGAACACCAAGTTCCAACTGTCATTAACTCTCCAATCCTCAATGGAAGTGGATAACATTACCATGGATTTTGAGTTTTCCCCTCACACAATGTAAACATGACTCGTCAGTGATTGTTGATAATCTCACAAAGTCATCCCATTTTTATACCTACAGATGGACTATTCTATGGATCAATTAACCGAGCCATAATGGAAAGAGATCAGACGATTGCATGGTGTACCGTTGTCTATTATGTCGATAGAGATCCGCGGTTTTACGTCGAGGTTCCGGAAGGAACCACAAATACCTTAGGTACTAAGTCGAATTTCAAGATAAATATCTCCATCCGGGCAGATGCATGGATAGTCGTGAGAGATTGATCTGGGCATCAAGACATGCTTCGCTAGTCGCGGTCATGGAATTTCCGAAGTCGGGATGTGTATATTCCATTTATGGAATTTGCTTTTATAACAATAGTTATCAAGCAAGTATTGGGTATTGGCAACGCATTTAAAATTTATATGGTCGGAGATGTAGAACTCCGGTATGTTGGATGGAGTTGAATGAGCACATGATGATTGGTCCAAACATAGTAAAAGATACAGAAGAGAAAGTACAAGTTATTCGACAAAGGTTAAAGGCGGCTAGTGATCGACAAAAGTCATATGCCGATTAAAGAGGAGAGATATTGAATATGAAGTGGGAGACAAGGTCTTCTTAAAAGTATTGTCGTGGAGGAAAATTCTACGGTTTGGTAAGAAAGGCAAGTTGAGTCCGAGGTTCATAAGGCCATATGAGATTCTGGAATGAATTAGCCCTGTGGCTTATCGTTTGGCACCCCCTCCGGAGTTGTCCAAATTACATAATGTGTTTCATGTGTCGATGTCGAGATACTCATATGATGGTCGCACATTACCATCAAGACAAGATATACAAGTACGTATTTAATTTTCTATATGAAGAAGAGCCATAGGCTATTATGGCTTGAGAGGTGAAAGAGTTGCGGAATAAGCAAGTACCGATAGTGAAAGTGCTATGGCAACACCATGGCAGGGAAGAAGCTACTTGGGAGCCAAAAGCAACTATGAGAGGTCGGTATCTAGAACTCTTCGATTCAGGTATGAATTTTGAGGACAAAATTCTTATAAGGGAGGGAGAGTTGTAATACCCCAAATTATACCCTGACAATTTTATAACATGTTTAGGATATAATAAAAGTAAATGTATATTTTTTCGAAATAAAATAATGCTAAAAATAAAATAAGCAAAACCTGGAATCAATCTAAGGGTTAAGGGTAAATTAGTAATTTACCAATCCAGGACTCAAAGGTTATAAGATGAAAAGATTATATGCTAAGTAGGAATATGGAATAAGTTGATTGCAAATAATAGAAAAAGGAAGGACCAATTAGCAAAAAATGGAAAATTGACTGTAAATTGGATAAGACCAAACATGGTCTCAAACATATCCCATTTTGGCTTAGAATTAGGGTATTTACATAGAGAGAAAAGAAGAGGAGAAGAAGAGAAAGAGAGAAGAGAAGAAGAGAAGAAGAAGAAGGAAGAAAGGAAGGAGAGAAGAAGAAGCTTTTAAGGTATGGATACTAGTTAAGGAATTGTATGGAATATGTGTATGATTTGTATGGAATTCATGTGGGGTTAGGAATTTTCCAACCTCTTTCTGCCCATATATGTAGGTTAGGAAAACCCTAACTTACAAATGTGTATGGGTTTGGTTGTGGTCCTCGAAGGAGGAAAAATTTGTATAAAGAAAATGTCAGGGTTTTTGTGGGAGATGTCAGCCCTGCTTTTTTTTAAACCCATATTTTTATTTTGACCATAACTTGGCCATCACACATCCAAATTTAGTGATTCAAAATTCTGGGTAAACTATATTTCTAGGAGAACAAATCTCCTTGAAATAGATGTATGCAAATTTGGACCCCAGTGCACCTAGAAATTCGTCAAAGGGGAGTTGGGTTGCATGACACAGCTGGTTCTGTTTTGACATTAGAGTATTCCTTGTTGTTTTGGCCATAACTTGGCTATAACTCATCCAAATTGAGTGATTCAAAATTCTGGGTAAACTAGACTTCTAGGAAAACAAATCCCCTTGAAATAGGTGTATGCAAATTTAGACCACAATGCACCTAGAAATTCGTCAAAGGAGAGCTAGTTTGCATGACATAGCTAGTTCTATTTTGACATTATAGTGGTCCTAGTTGTTTAGGCCATAAGTTGAGTTTTACTCATCCAAATCGAGTGATTCAAAATTCTGGGCAAACTAGACTTCTAAGAAAATAAATCTCCTTGAAATAGGTGTCTTCAAATTTGGACACTATTGGATCCATAAAATTTGTCTTAAAGGAAGCTTTGTTTGTAAAAAATAGTTGATAGTATACCGAAATACATGAAAATGCAAAGATAAGAGTAAATGACTGGGAATATCGTATATGATTACTGGATAACAATAGTTATTCTAGATATGAGAAATGTACTAAAAATGAAATAAAAAAGGATTGTCTCGCTGTAACCCTGGGTATATGACATTTGAAAGATGCCTACTAGATAAGCTCCACAAGATATCGATCGCCTGGCCCTGCTTGTCATTACAGTCCTTCATCCTTATAGAGGTCATTGCCTTGTACAATGATAACAGTGCCTTCGAGCCCTTATAGAGGTCATTGTCTCGTACAATGATAATAGTGCCTTCGAGCCCTTATAGTTTCCCGTATCCACATCTAAGGTATATGCAGGCATGAAACATAAAAACAAATGACAAGAATATGCAAATGACATGAATATGATATGAGAACCATATCACTGCTATGTGATGATAAGTATACTGTGACAAGAATAAGAATCAAAGTGTAAAATGATACGAAATGTATATGAACAATGATAAGAAATGAAACATGATATGATAAGTAAGTATGAGATATGTATAAGCATGTGTAAATGATATGTATGAAATATGTATATGCATGTGTCTAACATGTGATGATCCTTATTAGGTTGTCCATTTAGTATTATTCCTAATTAAGCCATAGCTTTGCACGAATGTTTCATCCGTAGGTACGTAAAAGGAACTAGAAGCCCGAACAATCCGTGCACGCTAGAACCATGTCACACAACACTAGGTGCCTACTAAAGACTCCTCTAAGGTTTATTTTATATATATATATATAGTATATATATATATATATATATATATATATATATATATATATATATATATATATATATATATATATATATTTTTTTTTTGTAAACAATGTAAATTGTATATGTTTCAACACTCTATTTATGGAGTTTGAATATATTTTGTTATCCGCTGCTACATAATATATTTCAAGTTAAATGTTTAACAATATATAAATGATCAAGTTAATAGTAAGCAAAAAAAAAAAAATGTTATTTGAGTGTTACCGTTTAACTAGTAACCGAGCTCACAAATGGTGGGACTGTAGGAGTAGTCGTATTTCAAATAACACAATCCATTTGGTGAGATTAATACTACAAGAGACCTTCTTTCTGGGCCGAAAGCAGGTATCCCAAGAGGATATTTGGTTGCAATTACAAAACAACACTGAACATAGAACTCATGAAATAGTTGATAATATAGTTGTCATAGTGCGAAATCATAGCGTGAAAAGCTCGTTATGCCAAAGGCTAAATGCTTTTAATGACAATTCAGTCTTACTAATGGGTAAAACTAAAGGCGATTATCGGGGGTGAAGCGGTTTTCTCCCTTAAGAAAACATCAACCCAGGCCGAATATGCCATAACACTTGATTTTGAACAAAGGGATATGGTCTACCGTGAGCTTCTCAACGACTATATAAATATTCTTAAGGAGGAACTAGCTCTTTGTCAAGAATGCGATATGTTTTCCTACCGGTATATCGAAGATGGTATTTTATCTTTTCTGGAACAATAAAGAGAAGACCTCAAGGGCGAGTGCTGATCTATCGATCATGAGCTCAGCATTGTCAAGAAGCTAAAACACACTCAAATGATTGAAATAGGTGAAATCGTAATTTTACGACAAATTAAAAAAGATCTCATTAAAAATGTGGGTGACTCAGATTATTTAATCAATCGAGGACTTCAAGTCCCATCTCTAGTTTACAACTCTTCTTTATATAGTAATTTGACCTATTGCTTTGCATCCCCCCATCAGTTTACTATGAAGAGATGAATCAAAAGGATAAATTAGCCTGATCTATGAGCACTTTTACTATCATTGATTTTAGTATTATGTTATGGATCTTGGTTTGTGCTTTATGGCTTTTCCACTCATTATATTGCCTTAAAAATACCATAACAGTTTCAGAACATGTTTAGGGTATAAAATAAAGTAAATGAAATTTTTTCGGAATTTAATCCTAAGAACGAAAAAAATATACAACCCGAAAATTTTATAAGAGCCAAATAAATTTAGTAAAATGTCAAATGGGACCCAAGGGTCCTAAATGCAGTAGTGTTAAAATATGAATGAAATGAAATGAAAATGAATGTGAAATGAAGCTTTAAAATGAAAATAATGAGAAATGGGATCAGTTGTGTCAGCCAAACAAGACCTTAGCCATGATTTGACTTAAGACCAAATTTGGTCTTGTAAAAGGTATAACTTCATTTGTGCATTTTGGGTTTGAGAGAAAGATGAGAGACAGATTGAGAGAGAAGAAGGAGAAGCCATTGTTGGTGATTTCTTCTCCATGTAAACAAGAGATGAAGTGAACAAGAAGGAGGAAGAAGAAAGAAAAGAGAAGAAGAACTTAAAGGTAAGAAAAACTAAACCCTAACATATTTTTCTTGTGTTTGGATTTGGGGAAAAACACTAACCTTATGTAAAGGTGATTTTGATTGGTTGTAGATCAGTTTTGGGGGTTAAAAGGTTGAGTTTTTGAAGTATTGTTGATTGGTTTTGATGAATGTTTGTAAAAGGAAACGCTAAATTTTCTAAAGGAACGCATTAAAAATTTGTCAAAACCCTTGTTCTTGTTTTGGTTATAGATTACGTTATAATCATCCAAATTAAGTGATTCTAATTGGTAAAGAACCATAAGAGATAGGGATACAAATTTATAGAAGGGACCAGGAGCAAATTGTAACACTAAGGCTCCCGAATATGTGCTTAAAGGTGAGTTCGGGTAGCTCACGGGTATGCTTTGTTTTGGGTGTAGTTGTGGTGAGCCAAAGATAAGTTGAGTTTCACTCATCCAAATCGATTTATCTGAAATTGGGAGAACTAGACTTAGAGAATAATTTACTTGAAGGAAGTGTAATTAAATTATAACCCCAAAGTTCCCAGAAATCTGTCAAATTGGAGCTATGTGCAGATTCTGTTTTGAAAATTAGAGTAGTCTAGATGTAAAATGCAATAACTTGAGTTTTGGTGATCCAAATTGGATGATTCCAATTGAAGAAGAAACCTTATAACCATAGCTTCAAATGAGTGAAGGAATCATTACCAATTTATAGAGTTAAGACCCAAGAAATAAAAAAAAAACAGTGGGTGATCCAAAGAGTCAAGTATATCGACTAGTTTGGCATTAAAATGTCGAATTTGAGTTTTGCTATCCAAATTGATGATTCCAATTGAAGAAGAAACCTTAGAACCATAGATTCAAATGAGTGAAGGAACCATTACCAATTTATGGAGTAAAGACCCTATAAATCGAAAAAAAACAATGGGTGATCCAGTGAGCTGGGCATATCGACTAGTTTGACATTAAAATACTGTAACTTGAGTTTGAGTTATCCAAATTGGATGATTCCAATTCCTACTGAAAATAGAACTTCTAGAATAATCGACTAATATGTGATTTTCATTGTATTTGAATAGGGGATGACGAGGAGGAAAACCCGCATTAAAGTCGAGATTCCGAAGATTGGAATCAAAGCAACAATTTTTGGTTTGTTCTCAAACTCTCTCTCTATTTCTAAAATATTTGAATAATTACGAAATGATTTGAATTTTGGAAATGATTGACAAGAAAGTGCATATTGATTTGTGTTTGAAATGATTTGTTTTAAGTGATTTAAGACAATTGCTTGTGAAACGAATTTTCATAAGAAAATTTCATGAATATGAAAATGTTCTATTTGCATACAAACGTATATATATACTATTATAAATTGTATTGAATGATTTTAATGCCCTTAAAAGAATGTTAACCATTAGAATTCGAGTTAAGGATAAATTGGTATATTAATAAGAGTCGAACAAACGTACTAGTGTGGCATACCGATCCAGTCTAATGGGATAAGATTTCCAGAGGTACAACAACCGAAAGTAATACATATATTTTTTATATATATATATACCGCCTCTGTAATCTGAAGTGGGACTGCCTTGATTCTAAGATCCTATGCAATCAAAGCATAAGTTAAATTCGATAAGGGCAAAATGATAATGAGATTGAAAAGTGCACGACAGGCTAATGATTTTTTTTTCTTTCAAGGTATGAAAATGCATAGCTCGAGATGACCAATGAATCAGAATTGGATTTATTGAATAAGTATATAGATACGTGATTGCATCGCATTGGTCATTGAAATCTGTACAAAGCATTGTTTTATAAATACTGCGATGTTTCGGGATTTGAAATGAAATGAAGAGAAAATAGAACTGTATAGAACCACTAAGCATGAAAATGCTTAGCGTGTTGTTTTTATCAACGAGTAGGTACTGAGTGAATAGGTACAAGAGTGAAGACCGCACAAGCACAGAGCCAACGTCAAAGCCATTCGGAGGAGAAGTAAAAATTCACAACACGCATGCATGAAATTGAATTGACTCTTTTTGTATAAAGTATCTTGTTTAAACTCTGATTCTATTTTGTAAATGTTTTTGTTATTGAAAACTCTGATAAATTTTGTAAATGATGATACAAATGTGGGAGTTATCCCAAAATGATGGGCCTTCAGCAAAATGTTTTGTTTCCGCAAAAACGTTTAATGTATATTTTTACGTATACCCAATGAGTATTTGAAATCCGTTTGGTATTGAAAATGTATTCACATTTGTATTAAATTTTTTTTTTGTATTTGGATTGGAAATGAAAGTAAGGGATCATGCTCCCTAGATTTTGTCTCTGGATCCGCCAATCAGGCCTGCCGCATGTGGGCAAACGACCGGAGCTTTGGCACTCATGACTGAAAATATTTTTATTATATATATATAAGGGCTTTGCCTTTGAAAGAAGAAGGGCTTAAGCATTCCATCGAATTAGTAGTTAGGGAAATAGGATTGTTGTTTTCGGCTTTGCCATTCAAATTTTCTCTTAAATAGGCAACTCACATCTCAGATAAGGTGATGGAAGGGAATGATTTCACATTAGTATGCTCACGCTCGAATCTGTCCGACCCGCCATGGATCCGAACCGAGTTCGGGGTGCGAGACTCAGGACTAGGACTCTTTACCTGATTTTTTTTTTTTTTTAAACCAAATTTGTACTCCCGGGTATACCCACATCTTATAACAAAACCAAAATATCATACATTACCGAGTCCCATTTACAATTACAAAACTATTCTTTTTACATTTACAAATCGAGCACGGGAACTTACATAGTGAACCCTTACAAGTGCGTGTGTCAGTCTGGCCAGATAAGTCTTCAGATGTCTTCCGTACCTACATACCTGGATTAAAACTGCGTATAAGCTTTACGCTTAGTGGGAAACATATGTCTTATGCATATACACATTTAACGCATAAACACAATGCATAATATAAATTCCATGCATTTATATTATGAACTTATACAAGTACTTATTCTTATAACAGGCTTACGCTTATTCGAATATCCCGTAGGAGTTACAGATCTTATTCTTATGCAGAAACTTATACTTATAACGAACTTATGTTTATTCAGGACTCCCGTAGGAGTTACAGAACTTATACTTATAACGGACTTATGTTTATTCGTAAAGACTCGTGAGGAGTTACGTAACTTAGACATGTATCGTATCTTATACATGTCTTACAAGAGCATATACTTATCTTACTGAGCTTATAATCGGTATTACAAAATCTATTCTTATCTTACTTGATCTTATAATCAAGGCTAAGGCACTCGTGAGGTACGATAAGCCTGGAATAAATCGGGATGAGTACAGATATTACTATCGTGTATGGACATTAGTCCATAGCAGTACAGATCATAATGTATACATATACTTACTATCGATACGAGTACCCTTAGGTACTACACTGGACTTATACTTATTTTATCGATACTTCGAGTACCGTAGGTACTACCGACTTATATTTATATTATCAGCATGAGTACTCGTGAGGGGTACCACCGAACTTGATTAGATACAAGAGTATCCGTAGATACTACAGAACTTAATAAGATACGTATTGCACTTAATCAAATGGCAGAGCAGACTCAAAGAGGTACTACAACTTAATCGAGGCGTACGTAACTTAATCCAATACAGGAGTACCATTAGGTACTAAGGTAACTTAATCGATACAGATGTAACTTATTCAGATAATAGAGTACCCGTGAGAGGTACTACGTAACATAATCAAATACGTATACCCGTAGGTACTACTTTAACTTAACTGATACAAAGATGCAGCTTATTCAGATACGTGAGTACCCGAGGTACTATGTAACCAGATCAGATGTGACTTATTCAGATATTGTGAGTACCCGAGGTACTACGTAACTAAATCAGAGACAGACTTATCGATAATACAGGAGTACTGTGAGGTACTACAGACTTATTCGCATACGGAGTACCCGTGAGGTACTACAGAACTTTAATCGATACGTGACGTAACTTATTCAGATACAGGAGTACCCGTGAGGTACTACGTAACCTAATCAAATACAGGCACCCGTAGGGTACTACTGAATTTAATCGATACAGTATAAGAGTTTATTCAGATATTGTGAGTACCTGTGAGGGGTACTACGTAACTGGGGATCGTAGATGTGACTTATTCGGGGATACGTGAGCACCCGTAGGTACCACAGACTTATTCAGACATAGGAGGCCCGTGAGTACTAATGTAATCGTGAGACAGGACTTATCGATACTGTGAATACCAGAGGTACTACAGGACTTATTCAGATACAGGAGTACCCGTAGGTACTACAGAACTTAATCAAATATAGGAGTACCCGTAGGTACTACGGAACTTAATCAGATACAAGAGTACCCTTAGGTACTACAGGACTTATTCAAATACAGGAGTACCCGTAGGCAAGTACCATGTAACTCATTCGTGATACTGTGAGTACCCGTGAGGCAAGGAACAAAATATCTGTAATTGCGGATATATTCTGCATTTGGATTTTACTAATATACTGGAAATATCGGTAAATATCGGTGGATATTTTGACAAAAATATCGGTAAAATGAAAATTAATAAAATACTTTGAAATTCATGGAAATACTTTGTTGAACTATATAAAAGACATAAATAAGCAAATATACACTTATTGAAAATAATATTCATTATAATTTATCTATGAAATTACATTACAATAGTAATTTAAACCAAAATTAAGACCGATGTGGTCTGTTTACATTATTTACGAAGGATCACATCTTGATGAAGATAATATTCATAATAAGATCTTCAAAATATCAGATAAATCACAAAGAAAAATAATTTGAGAGTTAAATGAGCTTCGATGTGTATGGATGAGTTTGTAAAGAGATTTATGATTTTATGGGTATTTATAAAAATTTTGGAGTCAAAATAGTGATTAATTTATATTTACCATATTTTACCGATATTTTTTCTCGTAAATTCCCGTATTACGCAAGATGCTCCACATGATTTCGTGGAAAATCGGTTTTTCGGCGAAAAATCTAAGTACCTAATTTTCCCCGATTTTTCCTCCGACGATTTTCCCCTCGCTTCTTTCCTGCTACTGAACCGATTTTCTACTGACATCGGGCCGAAACTAATTTTGTTCCCTGCCGTAGGTACTACAAAACAGACATGTAGATACATTCGGGCTTCTTACTTTATTCTTTATTCGTGGTCTTATCATATAACCGTTTGGACTCCTGCACTGCAAGAATACCTAATGAGCAGGATGTTACTAATAAGTACCGTAAGATACTATACGCGACGTAAAGTGCCGTGAGCACCAATCAGTAACAGAACGCCAGCACTCTAACAAGAGTACCGGGCACTAATCAGAGTGCTCTGAGCACTAATCGAGTACCAAGTGGCTTCAGCTAAGGAGGCCGGAGCACTAATCAGAGTACCGAAGTACTAATCAGAGTGTCGACTAATCAAGAGTACCGGCATTTCAATCGTGGAGTGCCGGAGCATCAATCGTGAGTACTAAGTACTAATCAAGACAGGCGCCGTACTTTAATAACCGGGGTCTTAGGTAGTTTTACAATTATAGCGGTTCAAGAACTTACTATCTTATATTAGGTACTTAGCCACATTACTGCGGTTCATGACAGATCAGACCTTATACCGGGTAAGGTATGATGAGCATGTAATCACACCTTATTCAAGTATTCTTATTTTTATATGAATCTACTATACCCAGGAATTGGAATCAATCCATTCAGATCGTCCAAACTCAAGTTATGGCATTTTCATGCCAACTAGTCGGTTTACCGATTTTACCGAGGGACAGTTTGAAATATTTATTTTCCAGTGCCTTGTCTCGATATTTGGCAATCGGATCTTTGTACCCTTTAAAGCTAAGCAAAGCATGGTTCTATTCCAACTGAATCATCCCACTTGAGCACCTGAACTCAAGACATCCGAAACAACTCCTGACTCACTTAATGCTCAAACTGACAAGCAGGAATCTGGCCAAGTACACGGCCCCACTTTGAGTGAATTCCGGATTCACTTAGAGCCAGAATTTGATGATGCCTATTTCTTTAGGTTTGGTTTTCCTTGAAGTCTATTTTAATTGACTACTTGAATCACTCAAATCGAATAAGAAATAAGGAAGTTATGGCCAAAATACAAAAACTGGTCGAAACTGGGAAGACAGAACAGGGTGTACCGGTACACCCCTAACGTGTACCGGTACACATTGGCCAAAAATGACCAGAACCTAAAGTGTACCGGTACATGTTCAAGGTGTACCGGTACACATCACCGAAAAATGCCCAGAATGTGTGTTTTAGTCCCATTTTTCCATATTTTGATACTCAAATCAACTCTACACTTCAAACACACATCAAAAACCATTTCCACCACTGAATTTCCTTTTATTCAATTCCATCTCAATTCTTATCATTCCTCAAAATCTTCCATGAATTTCCCCAACACAACTCTAATATGGGTCACAACCCATACATAATTCAAACTCATGGATTTGTTAGCGCATTCTAAACCCTAGCTCAATTACTCATTTAATCATGAATCCAATCTAAAAAGGGAATTCTATAACCATTCAGGCCATAAGGGTTTTTTACCTAATCTTATTTTCCATAATTTTGGGTTAAGATGGAACTCCTCAGCAAACCCCAAGTTTGGGGGGACAAGCCAATTAACCAACCAAGCATGGAAATTCATACATACTATCATATAGAATCCATAATCAAGGTTAGTTTCATACAAATTCAAAGTTCCATACCTCGCTCGATCTCGCTCCTCCATCTTCTTTCTCTTCCTTCACGTTCTTTTCCTTTCCAAAATGGTAATCACTTTGGTCTTTAAACTATGTTTCAAGGCCATGTTTACCCTCCAAAACCCATTTCAAGTTAAGTTTCATTATTTGCAAAAGGTCCCCTCCCATGTTTGACTATTTATTCCAAGTTCCCAAAATTGTATTTTCAGTCTAAGGCCTCTTCAATTTATGACTTTTAAGCCCCTTTGAACCAATTACAAAATTGTCCTTAAGTCTTGTAAATTTTTGGTCTCTCAAGCTCGTGAGCCAGATTTAACTCACAAAACAATAAATTATAAGCTACAAAATACCCTAAACATGTCGAAAACAACTAGGGTATATTTCGGGGTGTTACAAGTAAGGCAAGGAATATGAGTAGCATAGCAGTCACTGGTCTTTCTTTAGTTTAGCAGGGATAGATCGAAAAAAAGGAGCAACTCGTAGAGGAATTCGATCTTTTGGTTTATCCTATAATAAATAGGCTCTTAGCTAGCTCGATAACTCAATCTTTGGCTTAGACGTAGACATTGGGATGGAGCTTCTCCCCATAGCAAAGAGAGCAAGGGATTTGGCTCTTTGGAAGGACTACTTACTTATTTCACTAATCGCTATTGAATTTGGTCTTTGAGAACTGCTGAATATGAATA
Organism: Tetrastigma voinierianum; assembly: GCA_016808115.1. Classification (NCBI taxonomy): domain Eukaryota; kingdom Viridiplantae; phylum Streptophyta; class Magnoliopsida; order Vitales; family Vitaceae; genus Tetrastigma; species Tetrastigma voinierianum. The sequence continues at coordinate 174,656 of JAEQBH010001669.1, read as the reverse complement.
CATTGTTAAGGTATGAGCCGTGACCGCAATAAGACGCCAAAGGAAAGTTCGTGAACCGAAAGCATCAAGCATTTCCATGTAAAAGTAATTTTGCTTAAAGCACACAAGGAATGGAATCCCGGGAAAATGGTTGAATCTGACCCGACTCTAAGATGATTTAGAATGCAGAAGGAGATTCTTCGACTATCTTTAATAGGCTACTTGGAATCCCGAGGAATAGAAGAATCATACAGGGGAAGGGGGGCTTTCTTAAGGATTCGATATCGCACGGGAAGTGAGATGCGATCTTTCCTCAAGCCCATGCCATCAGAGCTCAATTCAATCGAAGGGAACATTGGTCACTCCCAACCTACTTAGGGCGTTAAAGTAAACTTCAGCCACAACAGGATCGGTGATAACAATATCATCACCGAGTATTGCGTATTTATCCAAAAGCTCACCAGGCCGAGCCTGCTCTGCAACCCACCACACAACCATGTGATGAAGACAATGCAAATAAAGGCCAAGAAGCGTAGTATCCAAGCGGTTATCCAACCATAAAATAAATATGAGAGAACTTCCTTTTTACAAAATAATGAATTCATAATTCTACTTTTCCGTGGCATCCCCCTAAAACTAAAAGTTAAAGAAGCTCAAGAAAGTCAAGAATGAGAGGTGGAAGAATAAGTTCCACGAGCACCCTTTCTTTGTCAAAAGTTCTCTATGTTCCCCAATTTCCTTTCAATCCACATCGGAAAATTTATACTTTTTATACTAGGAGTTATCTAAGGAGGAATGGGCATATGCTGGTTCGATAAGCAAAGGTTTTTATTCCACCGCTTGGTTTTGACACTTAAGCGACCCGTCCTGCCAAAAATCAACGTAAAGGTTAGATTTCATCACTTCTATCTACCCAACTAGTCCTATTTGATCTCAAAAATCCAACCTGGAAATTGTATCACCCCCAGAAAACCCTCTATCTATTAGCCCCTTTACTAGGTTGGGTAAGCTTTGATGCCCCTACTCCTAACAAGTTGCTGGTCGGGGATCGTGGAACTCTCACTTGAGAAGTAAGTCAGTCCTTGCTCGTCATAAGGATAATCAAGGTTTTATTGTGTCGTGGTGGCCACCCCGGGGATTACCCGTGATTGGTAATGGCACAACCAGAGGAGGGGTAAAGGAGACAAGGTTACGCACTGGGTAGCACATCACATATGTTTCGGGTACAGAGGCGACGGGGGGTGCTAACTCAGCCACCCAACCTAGTAGGTTATGGGCGGGCCAACCATAGGTTCAAATCCCGCCACCTTTCTCGTGGATCATCCTGTGGTTACCGGATGACGGGAATAACAAGAAATTTTAAAATGAGCACGAAATGTCAATATATGAATTGTTTCATTATTCGTTATTTCTTTTCGTTGCATTCACTTACAACAAGAAACAACCACTAGCTAGCTTGGGTGTAACACCCGCATTTCGGGGTGCATTCTTCTTCTTTCCTCGTCTTTTTGTCTGGCCATATTGATAATAACTTATCCAATTACAACGTATTAATCGCTAATGAACCTTTCTTTTATCAAATCTTAGGGGACATAGTCTAATCATGAGGGTAGTAATTTTTTATGGTGTCGGATCCCAAGTTTTTATGGGTTCCTTCTTTGTTACTGGTGTCGACCCCAAAGCCATAATGTCTCAAAACAAGAAGAGAAACTCAGACGGTCATCACACAAGAGCAACAATTATATCAATTTTAGTACCTTCAGTCATATTTTGCTCACATTTGTATAAGAATAGGTACCTTTGACTGCTCTCGTGTTTCCGACTCAGGTAGGTTTTTCGGTTTCATGCATAATTGTTACAAGGGTTCGTAGTCCGTGAGAGCGACTATGGATCATCGAGGATGATGGTACGCCGTGGTGAAGTCTCGAGAAGTGCAATGATGTCAGAACAAGTGCAGCAAAGGGTACCTGCACTCTGCATCCCAGCGCAATCCACAAAGAGTCAAGGGTACCGGTACCACTTCACCTAGCATTCTGCACCCAAGCAAAAAGTCACTAGAGTAAAGTGGTACCGGTATTCAATTTACCGGTACCTGCATCAACATGTAATAATCATGATTTGAGCGCACTCCAATTCCGTAAGGCACGCTTACTCTTCACCATCAATTCGAGATCATAATGGAAAAGGGTATAAAAGCCAAAGGAAAGGAGGAGAAGGCAGCTTTTTGATTCTAGGGTTTTGTTTTCATAAAAGGAGAGTGTTTTTCTCATAGTTTTGGCTAGGGTTCATAAAGTAAGACTGAATACTTAACTTTTCTTTAGATTCTGGATTTCAACCTCATGTAATCTTTCAGTTAGATCATACAAATAGGCTTTCTCTTACAGTATTTTGTGTTTTTGATTCTCTGATTTTGCAATTGAAGAGTGATTTTCTCTGCCCGTTTTGCGGTAGTTTCGTATCAATTATGAATCGCTTTCTAGTTTCAATGAAGTTCTAAACTCCCATGATGGGGTTCCAACGGTGGAAACTCACCTCGATCAAAGTAATAACCCTTAAATTCATTTTTTGTTTATCAACAGGATTGTACGATGCTAAGCACTTGTAGAAAAAGCTTATAAAACCTTAGTTGGGCATCTTCTTGACAACGTGTGAACGAGAGATCCTCGATACACGTTGTGCTTGATTGCAAATGCAAGCTAAGAGTTTGAGTAAATCGTTTGAACAAGTGTTTGACATTGCTCGATCATCTTTCGTTCTAAGCAAGTTTTTAATGTAACATCTTCCGTCGAAGACCATTCATCAATGGCTTCTAGATGAGATTGCGAATAAGAGGTGGGAATTACTTGATCGGTAGTGAGTGAAAACCTAAGAATCCCATCAATCATCTTCTTGTTTTAAAATAGTCAATTTAATCAATTACTCAATCAACCAACCACAACCCCATAATTTACTTTTAAACATACAATTTTAAGAACAACCCTATGATCATCTAGAATACTATACTCCATGTGGAGATGACCTATGAATTACCATGCAGTATAATGCTCGACAATTCAGCTCCTACTAGCTGGGAATAATTTCGCATACGAAATGTGACGTAAGCATTTTTTGCCGTCTGGGGAGTGGCGATCAGTCTAGTAGATCTGAAGAGAGCTAGAGGTAATTTGCAATTGCATTGCAAATCCGGTACGTTCTCTACCTTCATATTTAATTTGTTTTTGTGAGGAATCTAAGTGGGTGTTTGCTTGGAAGGAGTAGGATTAGTGCATGTAGGTTTGGGCTCACAACGAGCAACGCCGACTTGTAAGAATTATACCTCCAAGAAGTTCTGAAAAGTCCATAGCAAGTCAATTGTTTCAAGAGAACCCTACACCTCAAATGAACCATCCCGGAGTCAAAGAACCCTTTTAATCAAACGCTCAAGGATACATGTTAACCCAATAAGGACTCACACTTCCATTAACATGGAGACTAAGATCGCACCAAAGAACACCGCCAGTAGGGAGGGGAAATGTTAACTTTCAAATAAATCAATATCTGGCCCCCGCCCTTTACCTAACGTGGAAAGAACTCTCCGAGAGATTTGGCAACCTCAAAGAACCAACAAATTCATGTATTCGCTACCTAAAGAGGGCTAATCATTCTCACTCTAAGCCTGGAAATGATCCTCGCCTCTAATTCGTATCAAGGGGTCAATTATGAGAACCCCTACTTATTCATGAGAGACTTTGAGGATGTTTTCAGTGCATTCCTCTCTACTGGATCACCTCTCCACATAATCTGTATGGTTCTATTCCCCTTCTCTCTAAAGGAAAAGGCAAAAATCTAGTTTCATTCGCTTGCACCCAATTCAATATTTACCTGGGAAGACATGCAAAATGAATTCCTTAACAAGTTCTTCCCCTCCCGGACGTACCAATGCTCTCATACGAGCAATCCAAATTTTTTCTGAAAAGCTGGGTGAACCTTTTGCTATAGTATGGGAAAGATACAAGGACCTCCTCCATGCTATTCCTCATCATGGTTTAGATGTTGGCCAAATCTATGCATATTTTCATCAAGGGCTATCTTTGAATAATAAACAACACATCCAAATGATGTGTGCGGGAGAGTTTTATGAGAAAAGTGCGAGGGAGGCAATTCAATCCTTTGACACCATAGCAGAAAATGCTCGAACATGGGAGACTAATACCTCCGCAGATACTGCTAAAGTGCATAGTACACCTACAGGGGGAGGAATCCATCATTTAAGAGAGAATGATGACCTGCAAGCAAAAATTGCTAATTTAACAAGGAAGCTAGAGGCTATAGAGTTGAAAAAAGTGAACGAGGTAACTAGTGTGCCTCAAGTACCCTCAGTGCCTATTAGATCTAGAGTGGAGGAGCCATGCATCATTTGCGATGACCCCACCCACTCAACTATTAACTGCCCAAACCTTCCTCAAGTTAAGGGAGCAATCCAAATGTGAGGAAGCTAATGTTCTTAACTACCAAAGGAAACTTTTCAATTTCCTCCATACCCGAAACTATAATCCGTGGTGGGTAAGCACTGAATTTTAGTTGGAGAAATGAGGGAGGCTCACATAACTTGCCAAACAACTAAGGCCCCAATTATCAAAACTTCAAGGCTCTTCAACCAGCCCCTCCGCTTAATCAAGGTCCTCAAGGATTTCCGTGAACCCCAATCAAGGTTTCATCCGCCAAATCAAGGGAATCCAACCATTGTACTTTATCAACCTCCACATAAGAGAAGTTTGGAGATATCGCGGATTACGCTTAGTACAGACCCAACAATCCACTAACACTGAATTTCGAACTGCCTTGAATGATGTGAGATCCCAAATCACTAAGCTAACCTCCTATATCGGAAATTTTCAACAAGTAAAAGGGAAACTCCCTTCTCAAACCATCCCAAAATCCCCAAGGTCAGAATAGTGTCGGAGTTTTAGGTCCAAGTGAGGGCACCTTTGAACATTGCAGGTCACACCACTCTTCTCGAAGTGGTAAGGTACTGAAGAAACAATTCAACCTGCTGAATTGATACAAGATTCTCAAAATGAACCAATGGATGATGAGGTGCCTGGACAAGCCCTCATGTTCCTAGATAGATGTTACCGATATATTTAACAAGACAAGGCCTCCCATATCCCTCCTGCTCCCACCCGCAGGCCGAGAGCCCTAAAGAAAGTGAACAATCATTCTGAGATCTATGAGTTGTTCAAACAGGTGAAGTTGAACATTCCTTTACTAGATGTCATTAAGCAGATTCCATCATATGCCAAGTTTCTAAAATATTTGTGCACTGTAAAAAGAAAACTAGGTGTCAACAAGGAGGCATTTATGACTGAGCAATCCACCTCTTTGATTAGAAACAATTTGCCCCCAAAATACAAAGACCCAGGAAGCCCTACTATTTCCATGCAAGGCAGGGAATCGTGCCAGACATGCTCTAAAGGGATTTAGGGCAAGTGTTAACTTGCTTCCTTACTTAGTATATGTCGATCGAGGGTTAGGTGAATTAGAGCCAACTAATATCATCCTCCAATTAGCTGACCGTAGTGTGAAGATTCTGTGAGGGATAAAGGAAGGATGGACAAGTGCGGGACAAGTTCTACTTTCCCGTGGACTTCACAGGCTTGACACTCAACCTGTGGTGAACCAAGGAACTCAATTCCCAATGATTCTTGGTAGACCATTCTTGGCAACTGCTAATGCCATCATACATTGTAGGGGAGGACTAATGACACTATCATTTGGTAACATGACTGTTAATTTGAATATCTTTAATGTTATCAAGGGAATGGGAGATGAGGAGGATGTCGCGGTATAAATACGGCTATTCTCCGTGGTGCGTAAATACTTAGATAATGTCTCATACGATGATCCTCTCATGTCTTGTCTAGTGCTTCCTCCAAGTTGGGATGAGGAAGTGACCACATCCAGCCTGAGTCTTACACTCCATAATCGAGCACAATGAGGTATTGAAGTGAATCTGCGGGCACCTAAATTCAACCATCGCCACCGATCGAGGATTGCATTACCTTCTAAGAGAGACCACTTAAACTTGAGTTGAAACCTTTACTTCATCACAACTAAAATATGCATTTTTAGTAGAAGAAACTTTTCCTAAGAATCATATCTTCCTCCTGTAGTTAGATCAAGAAAATAAACTGAGATATCGAGAAATCTACGTAATCGCTCTAGGATGGACAATTGCAGATATTAAGGGAATTAGCCCCTTGATCTGCACACATAGGATTCACTTGGAAGAGGATGTTAAACCCTCTAGACAACCACAAAGACGACTGAACCCAATAATGAAAGAAGTGGTCAAGAAAGAAGTTCTAAACTCTTGACGTAGGTGTCATTTAATTCCTATCAGATAAAGCAAGTGGGTCACCTCAACCTGTGTAGTCCCTAAGAAACTGAGTCACCAGTAGTAGCAAATGAAAATAATCGAGCTAATTCCCACTTCGTGTCACCTCCGGCCGAGGTGTGCATGATTATGTGAAGCTCACGTGCATCAGGAAAGATCACTTCCTTACCTTGTTGATCGTATCGAGAGAGTTGCAGGGCATGAATTTTATTGTTTTCTCGATGGGTACTCAGGGTACAATCAAATTGAGATAGCTTTAGAAGATCAAGAGAAACCTACATTCACCTGTCCTTTCGTACATTTGGGCCTTTGTGGAAATGCCATTCGATTATGTGTAACGACTTTAAACTTTCCAAATCTGCATGATGGGGATTTTCAAAGTGATATGAGAGAAATCATTTTAAATTTTCATGGATGATTTTCTCAGTTTTTAAGACTCATACAGGGATGTTCGAGAATCTACTTAAGGTTTTGAGAGATGTCAAGAGAAAGAACTTCGTGTTGGGACTGGGAAAATGTCACTTCATGGTGACACAAGGATTGCATTAGGTCACATAGTATCAAAAAAATGGAATCGAGGTAGATAAGGGCTAAAGTCAGTTGATCTCCAACTTACCTACTCCTATGTTAGAGATATAAGGTCATTCTAGGGACATGCTGGATTTTATAGGAGATTCATAAAGATTTCAAAGGTTATACCGTCCCTAATGCAATTTGTTTGTTAAGGACATCCCTTTCGCATGGTCAGCTGTGCTTATGGCCGCCTTGATAAACTCAAAACTATGTTAGTGTCTCCTCCTATCATGCATCTCCTAATTGAACCTTCCACCTGAGATCATGTGACGCTAAGTGATTATGCTATAGGGCCGTTTTAGGACAAAGGGAAGATAAAAGGTTTTCAGGATATACTATGCCGAAGACTCTAGATTCCGCCTTCAAGAAAAACTCACAACTACTGAAAAAGAGTTTTTGGTCGTTGTCTTCGCCCTAGAAAAGTTCAGCCATATATTGCCTGGTCCTCAGAACCATTTTCACAGACTACATAATACTGGCACCCGCTTCTCTAAGCAGATATAAGGCTCTATTGATTAGGTGGATCCCACTGTGCCAAGAATTTAACATGGACTATTAGCGATAAAAAGGAGTCAGAATGTGGTGGCTGACCACTTATCACGGTTTTCGAATCCATTTCTACGCTTACCCATAGCATAGCTTTCCCGATGAGTTTTGCTCTGCTCACGCTTCATGGTATCTACGGACATAGTAAATTACTCGTGACTCGGTCAAATTCGTTCCATTAGACTTCTCTCAACAAAAAAAAGGAATTTTTACGTAACATTAAGAAATATTATTTGATGACCCATATCCGCTTAAATACTGGGCCTGCACCAATTGATGAGAAGGTGTGTACCCAATGATGATCAAATTGGGATTCTCATCTTTTGCCATTCGGAAGCTTGTGGAGGGCATTTCTCTACAAGGAAAACAACGGATAAAATCTTGCAAGCTGGTTTTTACTGGCCTACGCTTTTTAAAGATTGCTTAGAATTTTGCAAAACTTGTGCTCGGTGCCAACAATTAGGAGGGGTCACAAGAAGGAACATGATGCCTCTTACCCCCATTTTAATCATTGAGATCTTCGATTATTGGGGTATAGACTTCATGGGGCCTTTCCCCCCTTCTTATGGGTACCTTTACATTTTGTTGGCCGTTAACTACGTGTCGAAGTGGGTGGAGGCCATTCCAACGAGAACTAATGACCACAAGGTTGTTTTGAAATTTATAAAAGAACACATTTTTTCTCGCTTTGGGGTGCCTCGTGCAATCATTAGTGATGGTGGGCTCCATTTTTGTAATTGATCTTTTGAGATTTTGTTGAAAAAGTATGGAGTCACCCACAAAGTTTCAACGACATATCATCCACAAACCAATGGTCAAGCCGAATTAGCTAATAGGGAGATCAAACATATTTTGAAAAATAAAGAGCCCCAAACGCAAAGATCGGGTCAGCCTCGACCCACTGATGCCTGGGCTTACCCAGATCGCTTTAAACCATTCCCCGTATATCTCACATAGCTTCTTTATGGCAAGGCTTGTCATCCGCCTGAGAAATGGAGCACAAAAAGTATGCTATCATTATTAAACTCTTAATTTTGATTTGGTTCAGTAAACAACGAATGCGTATGAACCCAGCTCGATGAATCGAGGTGCGTGAGTCGCATGAGAGCTCCTTGATGCATAAAGAGAAGCTCAAACTGTTCCATGATAAGACTATTGCTCGGAAAACCTTTGAACCTAACCAAAAGGTATTACTATACAAATTACCACAGACATGTTTCTGTGGGAAAACTTTGTTCTAGGACTGCCGCCTGCTGTCAAGGTAGTTTACCCATATGGTGTAAATGAGATTGAAAATCCGGAAATTGGGAAATCCTTTAAAGTCAATGGCCAAAGCCTAAATCCATTTCTCGAGCACTTTGACCGTCAAGAGAGTAGTGAGGAACTGGTAGATCCGCTCTGCACAGATGCCTGTCTGCAGTAAATTCTATCCTACCTTGTTGTATATAGTTTTTGTTTTCTTTCTTGCATTTCTTTTAGCTTTCTTTATTTCTTCTGCTTTTATTCGGAAAAAAAAAAAAAAAACAACAACTAAAATGAGGGGTCAATCCAACTGCCCTCCGTTTATTTCTCGGCCACCTCCATTTCTGTGGTGGGGGTACCCTGTGTGCATTGGGGACCATGCTTCCTTCTAGGGTGGGGGTGGGCACACACACTGTGGTTGGAACCAACTATGCGCATGTCAGTATGTCTCGTATGGCGTAAATTTCTTTTGATTAAGGCCTTTGGTTATCGCATTTCTGACTTGCAATGTATGTAGCCGCATGACTTCTTATACACACTCCACGCTATCTCAATGCATTTACACAATAAAAGCATGCACAAAATTTTGTGGTTCATATTTCAGGACCTTATCATTCGAATTATGTTCTAATTTCTACACAAACTACACTTTCTGTTCAAACTCTTTGTTACCGCTATTGCTTCCGTCGTAGTATCATTTTAGCATTCCATGTTAACTACATGCATCATACTCTCTAAGGAACACCATGCATAGCTGGAAAATGATTTGAGGCCATTATTTATGTGTTACACTTTGTGAAATTCACTTGATTCTACCCTCAGACCCATCTCTGCTCGAGTCGCAATCTCAGCCTCGAACTCCTGTGAACCTATGATCACAAGAAATACTGGACCCTATGGTAAGTGTGAAGGTGTCAAGAGGGAAGTACAATTGTTAGCCTGCGGAACACAATCATTAAGGCAATATGATAGAGTGAGAATGAACATTCAAAGAACCAGATGAGGGCAATAAAAGGATACACATTTATATATTGCACTACTGCTCCAAATTTACAAAATAAAAAAAATAAAAAAAATTTGGGGACAAGGGTACTCTGGTGATCATTTTCACCGGGTACCCCACTAATTGTGCAAACCTCGGTAGCTGGGCTATTCTAAGACCTGCATCGCACTCACTGCACCCATCGTTGAGCGATTGGGGGCAAATTAGGTTTTAACCCCTTTGCACTCATTTTCATTCCCGCCAACCCATCATTATATAAGACAAACCTAAATTCTTTAACTTCCCCACACAGCAAATCCGAGATTGCACGCTCCTCGCCAAGAGCTTTCACTGCTCTTCCGATCCCATTCTCTCGCTCACAGATGCAACGTAAGTGCCTTCAGCCGAGCACTTTCTTCAGGGAGATTTTAGTGTTCCACATGGATTCGCTTTGTCGGGCTTGGGTTGGTGGTGTTGTGTTCCTTGTGGATTAATAGGGCTTCAATGATGGTATGTGGAGGAAGTCTTTGTCCGATCCGCACACACTGAATACTTGGCGGGTGATAGCCATTGGGATATTGTTTTGTGTGTTCAAATGCCTTTGCTGTATTTTCTATTCTTGCCATATCTATGGCAAGATCAAAGAACACTGGAAAGGGCAAGGCCCTAGCCTTTCTATGGAGCCAAGCCAGAAGAAACCAAAGTCGACACCTCGCAGACCATAAAGAAGGGAAAGGGAAAGCGAAGAGATTCGTCTTCTGAGAGCGAGGAAGTATCGAAGAGCGAATATGAGGAGATTGAAGCCATGTTTGCCGAAGCCTCTCGATGAACTGAAAGTGCGGGCCTAATCGATTGCAAAGCGTTAGCCATTATGAGCTGGTGTGAAAGTGGACACATTCTTGTTCACCCATCCTATCGTGGCTATTATTCAGATAAAATTTGCGCTTGCTCAGGCCAAGTATTAAGGGTATCTACCGACCTTTGGTCTCGAATTTTACACCAATTTGAGAGAAAATCAGCGGTGTAGGATAATTCCTCGTTAGGAGACCACCGTTATGGGTAAACAAGCAAAGATCACCCTCGATCTCGATAGCTCACTTTGTAGTATGTCCATCCCGCGCCCATGACCGACCTTACCCCCTCGTGGCCACATCAGTTCGATGCCCGGGTTGTTTGCCGATGCCATGTGCACCCATCCAAAGCTGCCATGAGGCTTTATGCGCAAGGAGCTTGTCCCGCAGGAAGCTCAAGCCCGACCATGCGCCGATGAACAAAAATTATTCATAATACGACGGACCTACAGGCGGAGAGAAATCACAAGCAAGGAAGAAACCCGCTTCTATACGAGGTGATGACCTGGGAAGCTGACTTACTGCGCTTGGTTATATGTGGTGCGTTATGGAGGGATTTTCTCGTAATCCCAATTGAAAATGTGCATATCCCATTCCCGACTCTATTACAAATCTGTGGAAGCCGCGGCGATGGGGAGGGTTAGAGAAAAGAGAATTCTTCTCCGTTCGGGGCCCACATAAGCCAAACAGAGGCCAAGAGCAAGCTGCATCCACGAGACCTCAGTCTTCACATGCCCCAGTGGCTATTCCTGGAGCCTCTTCGTCTTAAGCTCAAGGGTCAATGAGCACATCCCCTCTGAAAAGAATGGAGCGTTGGATCAAGGGGTGGTTGATTAATGCCCAAAAAGTGCAATTTTGAACCCTATATTAGATAGGTTTTGAGTGCTTTTTGCGCATTAATCATGTCATTTATACCAATTGTAGTGTTCTAATCTTCTTAGTAGAACTTATGCCATTTAGAGGGTATTTTGGTTGTTTTCATGGTGCTTGCGCACTTTGAGTCCAATCTGAGTCAAATGATGAATCATAAAGTTGGAATTCAAGTCTCAGCCATCAACCAGCCCAAGAATCAATGAGAAAACCAAGGCAAAATGAAGAAAATGTGATGCACTTGAAGGAGTGAAGATCAACAATGCAGGAATTTTCGCTAGGATTGCGAAATTTTCATAAGATCGCGAAAATTCTCGCAACCTTAGCTTAAAATTTTCGCGAACCTGCTTAAAACACAAAATTTCGCTTAGACACCCAAATTCCTCGCTTAGCACTGTTCCTTAGCGAAAATAATTGATTTCGCTTCACAAAAAATTTCGCTAGCTTAGCGAAATTCGCTTAGCTAGCCAAACTGGCTTCACCCCAATGAATTGCTGCTAGTCCGCTGATTCGCTAGTTAGCGAAATTCCTCACTTAGCGAAATTTGATGCCTGGCCATGCTTTGTAATTAATGCCAAAACCGCCCAAACTTCTGGTGTATTACTTTAATTGGTCCCATAACTTAGCCACTCATAGGTTTTTTGGTATTTTCATACCTCGAGAGGAGGCCTATATAAGCCCCTCTTGTTTTGTAACCTAAGTAAATAATTGGAGCATAAACTATCCGTGAGAAGATATTTTTGTAGTTTTTATTTTTGTAAATAAAGTCTTTTATTTTAGGTTTTGTTTTATTTCTTTTCTCTCTCTTTCTCTCTCCTCTTTCTTCCCCTTTCTCTACGCAAACACCCTCTCGAGGATGACAACTCAAGAGATGCTCGCTGCTTCCTTTCTTTGAAGAGGAAGGAAGCTAGCTTGGTGGTGGGGCATGCATGTTGTCTTCTGTACTAAAAGCTACAGGTAGTGTATTGATGGCCCTTGTATTTTCAAAACAGTGGGTTGCATGCCAACATTGAATATCATTAATTCGCCAATACTCTCCATGCTTGTAATCCAAAGGCATATCTAAGGAGGTACTGGGTGATTCTTTAGATGGTCTTTACGAGCCTCTAAAATGATATTTATATGTTAGGTTTCTCAAATTAGGGTTGCATAGCATTTAATGTTATTGATTTGGCCAATACTCTCCATGCTTTAGGACTATTGTTCTTTAGATGGTCTTTACGAGCCTCTGAGATGATATTAAATGTTAGGGTTTTAAACAGTAAAGGAGCCATAACTACATAATACCTGTATTGACTCAAATAGGAGTTGTTTCATGGGTGAGGTTTGCTAGTTAACATAGATCCGGCTATGCCAGTGGACTATAGGTTGCTTGTCAAGTAACGCGAGGATAAACCCGAGGACACTTGCTCGCTCTAACTCTGCCAAGTCGCGACTCCAATTCCTTCAAAGCAACTTTTTCACTTACTTCGCTTTACACTATCAGTTTCAAACCATCATCGCTTTTAAACACAAATCCAAAGAGTCCAAATAGAAAGCCTTACCTTCGTGCACTGATGCAAAATCCATTTTAGGATGAAACCTATCCCCGTGTTCGACCAGACTAATTATACCGGCAGTGAGCTCGACTACTTCGCAAAGAGGTAGGAACTTAGGTGTATATAAATTTTGTTGATTTTAGCTCAGCCTACTGTGGCATGAATCAAATGGCGCCGTGTCGGGATGGTGCCACATAAATGGTAAGTTGAAGAGTACTCAGATCCTACATCACAAGTGAAGGTAACCTTTAATTCTTTTCGCAACTCAAATAAGTAGAACCGCCAACTTAGTAATTAGCGTAACTTTGACTGCTTCGCTGATTCAGCTTCTAGTTTCTTTTTCATTCAAATACTTTATTGTTGTTAGTTAATTTTAATCTTTGTAAGTTGTTTGTTGCCTTTGTCATTCTTAAATTTTGTGACAGTGTTTATGCAACAATGTGGATGTAGACACATCGTAGATCAGATAGATAAGTACACAACTCGACCTAGCTAGCAGCTAGGTGTACTAACCGATACCATGGATCCCATACCTGAGGAACAACAGAGCCAACCAGAACCCCCATGAATCCAAATGCCTATAGGAACCATGAGGGACCATCCACCCTCCTAGAGTTATCGCCCCATTCAGATCATTCCTCCCGTCAAGATGTAGCAAAGAGGCCTTATTCGTACCCCTACTCCCTCCCCACATATCATGGTATGGAAATGAAAATCCATACACTCATATTAGGGATTTTGAGGAGGTTTGCACTACCTTTAAGGAAGGTATGATGGATACATGGATTTGCTGAAGCTAAAGGCAATTTATCGACTCTAAAGGACAAGGCCAAGATACGGGCTCAACCTACTGAGGCCTGTGAACCATTAGGAATCATTGAGCCGCAAGCCGAATCTCGAAGAAGTTTTTCGCACTATAAGACCAATAATTTGAAAAGACAAATCTATACTTTTTGCAGTTCATGATGGTGAGAGATTTTACCAAAGGTCGAAAGATTTATGGAAACCATCGTTGCATGCCCACATCATGGGTTTGATACTGATGTTGGTGAACCATTTTACAGGAGTGTCTCCCGCCATGAGGCAACTTTTTGGAAACTATGTGGGGAGACTTTTACAAACATCCTGATGAAGCCATGGATTTCTTAAATTACGTGGCTGAAACTTCTAAGGGTCAAGGAGCTTAACCCTAGAGAAACGGATAGATGAGACCACCAACAACCAAAGGGGTGGGCGGTACACGCTCGAAGAAATAGAGATGAGAGCTAGATTCTAACCCTAGCTAGGAAAGTGAGGAGCTACAGGGGCAAACAGTCTAAGAGGTGCATGCAAAGGATCAGTAATCCCGCTCGCCCAATCCTTGTACCAATTTCCAATCCCATGCACACCCAATGCATCAAAGGTCCTATGGCCCTCATGGAAGAAGGATTGATGTCGAATGCGCAACACTCAGACAATACAAGCCACAACAACTAATACTCCATATGGTAACACCCACACCCCAATTGGAGTGAATCACCTAATTCGCATGAAGACCCAACCCCCCGCCCAGGTACCCCTGTGCCAAGCCTCGCTTGGTTTTCCTCACAGCCCACAACAACCGCCATCCTCTCTCCAAAGCAGAACAAGCCATATCAATTCGAGTGCGTGGTAGGCAACTTTGTTGAGGGAACAAAAGGAATTAATGCGCAATCGCACAAAGGATTGATACCGTAGAAAGTACACGAATAAGAGAATAGATGGGCTTGAGAGCAATCTCAAACTTAAAATTGATAACCTACAGATTCAATCACTAAGATCAACAAGTCGCTGTGAGGTACAAGAGAGTGGAGGTTTCATCACAAACAGCCTAAACCCAAAAGGAATCTATGAGGCAGATCATCCAACACCCGGGAATGGATGAGGTTAAGGCCATAATAACTCCTGAGAAGTGGAAAAGAGGTTGATCAAATTCTATGCCAAACCCGTTGAAGAACCTAGGCAGAGAAGAATCGCAACCTCGAGCATATTCTCCTGGGAGGAGGATTCAATGAAATGCGATACCACCCCATTTCCACAAGCACTTAGAGGAAAGAAGAAGGCAACCTCAACAAGGTGCATTCTTGAGGTTTTAAGGCAAGTGAAGGTTGACATACTTTAATTGGACCTAATCAAACAAGTCCCTACTTATGCAAAATTTTGAAGGATCTTTGCACAATCAAAAGGATTAGCATCGAGAAGAGCATTTCTCACTGAACATATCGCTATAATCCAAAGAAAATACCCCACAAACATAAAAGATCCAGATCTCCCACAATTTCAAATAATATTGGTGGGAATTGCATAGAAAAAGTCCTTGTTGATTTAGTTTCAAGATAGAACCCACGCCATATTCGGTGATACAAGGAAGCAGTTCAGTGGAACTTAAACCTACCAACATCACACTCATCGTCGATAGATCGTTGAAACCTAAGGGATAGTTGGTGATGTCTGAGTGAAGATAGACAAATTCTACTACCCAAAGGATTTTTGTGGTAATTACACGAACCAATTGCTGAACCCAATCATGTACCAATCATCTTAGGCGATCATTTCATTGACGCCAACATAATAATGTTTAATTGAGTCATAAATAACTTTTGGTAACATGACCATGGATTTGAATATCTTTCATTTGAACAATAAACATGAGTTGCTAGAAATTGAAAATCAAATTTCTGATGAGGTTGTTTCAATTGACTGCTGTGCAGAAAACACAAGTCCGTGAAATGCAGCGGGTGATCACCAAGAAAATGAAGATATATCGGGTCTTGCCATCAACACCCACGTGCCACCGCTTCAATTTAACTCCAGCCATTTCGAGGAACATATCAACAATTGCACCCAAACCATGGAATTAGCCCAGCAATCAGGCCGAGGAGATCATTCTCGAATTCTCGAGTAACTAAATCGAATCGTTCGTGTTTTCAAAACCGATTCATAGCTCACGCTTTATTTTCTCGTCTTAAGTTAGTTAATCGTGTTAATTTCGCTTATTTTTTTTCTAAAAATTTTTAACTTAGTATTTTTTCATTTTCTAGTGATTTTGAATTATATAGTATTGTGTTGTGTTTAAATTTTAATTACAAAGACATATATTAAATTTTATAATAATAATTTTTATATATTAATTAATTACAAAAATTTTTGAAATGCAGTAGTGTAATCTATTGAGCTTAAATCTCCGCTCAAAATGGCGAAAATTTGGCAGAAGGACTGCCTGCCCAGCCACAAACGCTTATATAAACTTCTTGGAGGGTCATTCAGTGTCACTTCGCATTTTCCTCCCCAAATGGCCCCGCATCTCCCAAATGGGATCGCTTCGCGCCGCCGTGGCCCAGTCCCGCTGTCACCGCGCGCCCACCGGCCCGTGCCGGCTACCAAAGGCCCCACCCCGCCGTGAGTTTCCCGAGCCCCAAAGAATTGTGACTGCTCACTCCCCGAACACTGTGGAGGATTTCACCGCTGCTGCGGCGTTGGAGCTCCCGTCTTACCATCGTCTACTGAGCTATTATCACAAGGCTCTTAGTTCAAATTTCTTCGTGCCTCGCCAAGACGTTATTTCTCGAGCTCCGATTTGCGTCAGTGGCCATTTCAAATTTATAGTCAAGAAGCCTGGTTTAGTTTGGCTTGCCGATCGTTCAAGAGCCTTCTCAGAGATTCGCCGCATATTATAGTGCAAAGAAGATATTTTCAGTGAGTCGAGCCCTTTCAGCATTTTATTTCGCTATCGATATGGTTCGTATTTCGGTGGGTCCCGTTTCTACTTCGAGGAGATTTAAAGCACGCCCGAGAGAGGTCTCAGCCCGGCCCCAGCCTCAGACACCACTCTGGCCCTGCAGGTGATTCGAGGAGCCGCAGGATTTAGACGTTATCGACTGACGGACCTCGGCCCCATCGCTCAGAATACCTGAAGAGAGAGTTAGGAGGGCTCGGCTTTCCAAGTGGGCCCGTACATCACCAAAGTAGCTTCATCTCCACTAGACTTCCACTATCTCCAAGCATTCAAACATGAGGCTCACTCATCACCTCACCGCCGTCAAAGATCGAGGATCAGAGACCACTTATTCAGAAAGGGAACCCTGATTCCGGGAATGTGCGACTCCACCACGTAGAGTTTCAGCATCAGAGTCATTTACTTTATTATCCCCGTATTGAGGGTCGACCCCAGATACCGGAGTCTTTGAGATTGATCGAGGAGCACTTACTCCTACCCTTCATGACTCTAGCTTATTATCCCGAGAGTGGTACTAGTCAACACTCTATGACATCCGTGTGGAGACAGACTGGTCCACTAGAGATTCGGCCTCAGATAGATGACCGCCTGGTGTACTCACCAAATTATGTTTCAGCGAAGATTGGGATTACGATACCGCCGCAATCGTGAGGGTTGGGTTACGAGCCTGGGCCCACCCGCCTCACGTGTGAGATGGTCCGAGACCGGCGAGACATCACCGTCAACCAAAGATTCTAACGGAGGCGCCCCGCCTCGATGTCGCCGACGACCACTTGCTGGCGTACTGCTGTTCCTCCGCAAGATTATGTGCAGAGGAGAGGAGCCATCCTGGAGGCACTTTACCGGATCTCAGGATTTCCTGTCAAATTTTTGAGTCAGGATGGCTTCCCCCGTTGGTAACAGGAGAAGGTCCAACTAAGGACTGCCCGAAGCAGAGCATCCTACCACTGATGCCGACTCCTATGCTATGTTCTCGAGTAGATGGGATTCCCAGAGGAGCCCAGACCAGATGATATTTAGATGTCTAGCATATAGTGTCAAGAGACTGCGCATCTATTCCGCCCCATCCCACATACTAATCACAGTGACCAGAGGAGGCACCGGTCGAGGCTGAGGACCACCACACAGATGATATGCCTGCCCCTGAGCCCGTTCACCTCCATCTCCTCCACATACTACATCGAACAAACAAACACTCTGCCCCCAATCCAAACACATTACCCATTCACTGAGTATCCATGCTACTTCGAGAGATAGCCGGTGCGACGGATGCTGATCCCCGTCACTCGCAGCCTACACAGCCGCCCAGATCAGAGGTCGCCCAAAGGGCCATTCTTAGTGCTGATCAGACATGACCCATCCGGGTCTTCCGTGATCCCGCCTGCAGAGAGGAGCCCACCACCGATGCAAATTTCATTGATGTTCCAGTTTCGCAGCGTGCCAGCAAAGAAGCAGCTTTCAGTTTCCACCACCACCACCACGTTGTTGAGGTGGTTAAAGTTTCTTTTATTTTTGTTTAGTTATTAGCTTTATCAACTGCCTACTGATCTTGATTAGGATTTATGTATTAGCCATATAAGGCGGTGATATTTTTGTTTAGCTTACTCATGTATTAGCCACTTTTGCCATATCAAAAGCTATCTACTATATATATACAAATTTTTGTACATATCATGTTTCTCAGGCTTCCACTATGTTTAAATGTGTTTTTCTTTTTCAATCGAATTGAATTGCTACAATTGGACAAATTGGAATTGCTCATGTTGAGAAATTGAATCACTTTTATCACCTATATGTTGCCAGACCACTCCATGCTTGAATTAAATTTTTGGTCACTGTCTCGCATGCCTCAACTTGAAATTTCCCGTATGCTAATTCACACACTGTGACCTGTATTGTTCCAATAAATGTGAATTTGTTCGCCTCCTTCACTTTGCATACTGCATTTTAGTATGTTGGCAACTAGGATAGTTTCAGAAAGCATTTGCGCTTGAAGACCAATGATGCCTCCAAAAAGGAAAAGAAAAGAAAAGCAAAAGAAAAGAAAAAAAAAGAAAGATTAAAAAAGAAAAAATAAAGTCGTGAAGTTTTGCCTTGGTTCCGAGCACTCCACCCGCGGTAAAGTGGCGAAGCCTTGAAACCTGATGCCCTAAGCCTTAATCGGCCGAGTCATCGATTTAGTGTCTGCTATACGGGGTGGCAGTGAAGTTTAATGACTTGTGGGTGCTTAATTTCAAGTCATTCAGAGGTCCTGGGTGAAGCCTTTAGAGTTAGTGGTCAATTGATCCTTTCGCTTGATGCCCAAACCTTTAATTGGCTGGGAGTCATCTGGACCCGCTACACCTGACTTCGTGAAGTCGACTTACATCAGATCCTACATTATAATTGAAAGAAAGAAAAGTGTAATCAGCCCTATCTAGGTTGTTCAACAACTTAAGGCCATAAATGCTGCTAGTCAGGGGAGGTGGCAATTTTGCGCTTATTAGCTAATTTGCTACATAAAAGACCCATTAGACTTAGGTGGAAATTCAAGTTGAGAATTATATCCAATATCAATTTCGAATTGTTCTTGTATGGTTTGATTCTTTCTTATATATCGCTTTTACAACTTTGATTTCAATTTCTCGCTTTAAGGTAATGTTTATATGTATATAAACCCTTTTGAATCATAACCTTTTGCAAATCGCCACATGCATCTCCTTTTCTTTATTTCAGACGCTAAGGGACTAGCAACGCTTTGGGTTGGGGTGTGATTAATGCCCAAAAGTGCAATTTTTGAACCCTATATTAGATAGGTTTCTGAAGCCATTAACTGCGTCATCATACCAATCGTAGTGTTCTAATCTTTCTTAATGAGTACCCTATGCCATTTGAGGGTATTTCGGGCTGTTTCAGCTTTTGCGCACTGGGAGTCCAATCTCGAGTCAAATGATGAATCATGAAGTCGAATTCAAGTCTCACCCATCAACCAGCCCCAAGAATCAATGAGAAACCAAGGCAAAAATGAAGAAAATGTGATACCAAGACGTGAGTGAAGATCACCAATGCAGGAATTTTCGCTAGATTTCATAAATTGCAAGATCGGCGAAAATTTCGCAACCTTAGCGAAAATTGCAACCTGCTTAAAACACAAAATTTCGCTAGACACTCCAAATTTCGCCAGCACCTATTCCTTAGCGAAATAATTGATTTCGCCACAAAAAAAAATTTCGCTAGCTTAGCCGAAATTCCCTCGCTAGCTAGAGAAAATTGCTCACCCTTAGCTACCTCTTTTGAGCCACAGTTCGTTGATTTCGCTAGTTAGCGAAATTCCTCATTTCAATAAATTTGATGCCTCGTCATGCTTTGTAATTAATGCCAAACCGCTCCAAACTTGGTGTATTACTTAATTGTCCTATAACTTAGCCAATTTCATAGGTTTTTGGTATTTATTACCTTTGAGGAGGCCCTATATAAGCCCCTTGTTTTGGTAACCTACACAATCGAGACAACTATCCTGTGGAGAAGATATTTTTGTAAGTTTTTTATTTTTGTAAATAAAGTCTTTATTTTAGGTTTTGTTTTATTTCTTTCTCTCTTCTCTCTCTCCTCTCTTTCTTCTCCTTTTCTACGCCAAACACCTCTTGAGGACGACAACTCAAGAGATTTGCTGTTTCCTTCTTTGAAGAGGAAGGAAGCTAGCTTGGTGGTGGGGCATATGCATGTTGTCTTTGTACTAAAAGCTACAGTAGTGTATTTATGGTCCTTAGCTTTAAAACATGGTCAGAGCACATCAATATCATTAATTTGGCCAATACTCTCCATGCTTTAGAACTCAAAGGCATATTCAGTGAGAGAGAGGTACTGATTCTTTAGATGGTCTTTACGAGCCTCTAAAATGATATTTATATGTTAGGTTTCTCAAATTAGGGTTGCATAGCATTGTATCGTTATTGATTTGGCCAATACTTCCATGCTTTAGGACTATTGTTCTGATGGTCTTTACGAGCCTCTGAGATGATATTAAATGTGTTGTACTTTAAATAAAGAAAGGAGCCTATAACTACACACCAGATTGACTCAAATAGAGTTGTTTCATGGGTGAGGTTTGCGGTTAAATATAGATCCGGTTATGCCAGACTATAGGTTAGTTTGTCATAACGCGAGGATAAAACCCGAGGGACAATTTGCTCGCTCTAACTTGCCAAGTTGGTGACCTAATTCTTCAAAGTTAACTTTTTCACCTTTTACTTTCAGTTTTTACAATTATCAGTTTTCAAACCATTTCCACTGTTTTTAAACACAAATCCAAAGAGTCCAAATAGAAAGCCTTACCTTCATGCACTGATGCAAACCATTTTTAGGATGAAAACCCATCCCCGTGTTCGACCCTAGACCACTATACTGCAGTAGTAGGAACTTAGGTGTATATAAATTTTGTTGATTTTAGCTCACTCTACCGTGGGCACTAACTCCAAGGGTTTGCATACTGGGAAGCAAACAGCTGACCATAGGCCTCCAGCCTCGAGAGTCATATCTACCAAGGAGAACCTCGCAAAGGGGGAGATGCCCCCCTCCCGATTTAAAAGGATCTGCAAGGAGTTTGACGCATCGCTGATGGAGGACGCATTTCTCTCGGCTGCACGATGGGGAGGATGTCGAGTAGTCACATGGTAGGCTAGATTAGGGTGGTGTTGGCAATTGGGTAGAGACCTCAGCCACGTCATCCAACACCCATTTTGTTCATATAGCCCTATTTGTGTAGCCTATGGTCGTTAAAGACCTTTTTGATTTTAGTTATGTTGGTTGTTCCTCTTGACTTTTATGCATAGTAGTTGCTTGGTAATGTTAAACTTTTGCCTTTATAATATCGTTCATTTCATTTCAGGCTTTCATGGCGTACCTTCTTCTTTTTCAATACCACGGTCCCTTATATGAATATCTTGGTTTTGTATTAGCTTGTTATTATGTTCATTGCTTGAGACTGTGGTTTTAATTGAGTCGCATCGGCCATGCATTTATAAAGTTGAAGTTTTATGCTCAATTTTTGCCCTTTGAGAAAATTAAAAGTTTAATCGCACTCTAGCATTTTGTTGGAAATCACCTGAGTTACTAGTTTAAATTCCTCATAGGGATCACAAGATGCAAAGCTGGGGTGTTTAATACATAAGAGAGCAACAATTATATCGGATTTGTAATTTTAGGTCATATTTTGCCTACATTTTGTATAAGAATAGGTACCTTTGATCGTTTCTGTTTCGACTTTGTAGGTTTTTCTGGTTTCATGCATACTGTTACAAGGGTTCGTGGTCCATGAGCTAATATGGATCATTGAGGATGATGTCGCCGTGGTGAAGTCTTGAGAAGTGAAATGATGTTGGGGAACAAGTGCAGAGGCAAAGGGCACCGGTACCGTGAAACCCAGATCGATACTCCCAAAAGCGTAACTAACAAGAATAGTGGCACCGTACCACTCTCACCGGTACCGGTACCCCCAAGCAAAAAGTCACCAGAAGCAAAGTGGTACCGATACCACACTTACCGGTACCGGTACCAACATGTAATAATTGCGGGATTTGAGCAGAATTCCAATTCCGGTGTAAGGGTACGTTTGTCCTTCGACCATCAATTCGAGATCACAATGGAAAAGGGTATAAAAGCCAAAGGAAAGGGGGGAGAAGGGAGCTTTTTGATCCTAGGGTTTTGGTTTTCATAAAAGGAGAGTGTTTTTCTCATAGTTTTTGCTAGGGTTCATAAAGTAAGACTAAACACTTAACTTTTCTTCAGATTCTAGATTTCAACTTCATGTAATCTTTCAGTTAGATCATACAAATAGGCTTTCTCTTACAGTATTTTGTGTTTTTGATTCTCTGATTTTGCAATTGAAGAGTGATTTTCTCAAGTTCGTTTATGAGTAGTTTCGTATCAATTATGAATCGCTTTCTAGTTTCAATGAAGTTCTAAACTCCTATGATGGGGTTCTAACGGTGGAAACTCACCTCGATCAAGGTAATAACCCTCAAATTCCTTTTTTTTGTACATCAACATGATTGTACGATGCTAAGCACTTGTAGAAAAAGCTTTTAAAACCTTAGTTGGGCATCTTCTTGACAACGTATGAACGAGAGATCCTCGGTACACATTGTGCTTGATTGAAAATGCAAGCTAAGAGTCCGAGTAAATCGCTTGAACAAGTGCTCATATCGTCGATCATCTTTCGCTCTAAGCAAGCTTTAATGTAACATCTTCCGTCAAGACCATTCATCAATGGTCTTGGGGATGAGATTAATAAGAGGTGGGGAAATTACTTGACGCAGAGGAGTGAAAACCTAAGAATCCCATCAATCATCTTCTTGTTTTAAAATAGTCAATTTAATCAATTACTCCATCAACCAACCATAACCCCATAATTTACTTTTAAACATACAATTTTTGGAGAACAACCCTTAAGGATCATCTAGAATACCACTCCCTGTGGAGATGACTTGTGAATTACCACAGTAGTATAATGCTTGATGACCTCAGTTCCTACGCTTGGGAATAATTTCGGCATACGAAATAGACGAAGCATATTCCTTTGTCTCGAACTTCACGAAGAACTCCATTTTATCTCTCCCTCGTTACGAACAAAAAAGTGGGGTTACGCCCCAATTGTACACTCCCTTCGTTCTATGAACCCTTATTGATTTTGAACTTCATTTGCAAAGGAACTGGACTTTTGATGGGCCAGCCATTTTTTATGCCATGCTTTACCCTAAAAGGAAATGAGCTTGCTCCTTCGTGCCAGCTCTCGTGGTTTACGATAAGGAAAAAGTTACTCCATCCTTTGTCAGATCTCACACTAGATGATAAAGAGAGCTCATATATCGATGAATGATCGACCTTCGAGCTCTTTTGGCATTGCTTTGTTTTTCTCTCCTTTCCTATCAGCGAGTTCTGATCCTTTTGTTCGAAATTTCTTCGTTTGTACTGAATCACTTGCAAAATCTAATCCTATTCCACAAGATCCTATATCAGCTATACATCTTCCTTGCATTTATGCCAGAGACGTCGCTAGTGCTATGGGCTTTGGCTTATGTAGATCCAAAATTTTGAATGGGATTGTGGCACTTCACTTGCCACCAATGCGAAAGGATGCTACCGGGGAAGAATGGAATCGCTGCCGCCTCCGGCTGGATGTTTTGAACGCATAACAAGCCAGCTCTCTTACCTCAAATTCAAAACATGGACGCAAAATATCCCGCTCTATTGTTGCAGAGAGTTTAGAAGCCTCGCTCATGCAGCTTCAGGCGATTTTTACTTTCGCTGAACAGGAGTACCAGCCGATTAATTTCCGGGGAGGGAGGAGCGGCGTGGTCGTTTCAGAATGGAAAGAAAGATACTCACTACTCGCCTCTTTGTTAGATCGCCGACACGAACATAGTGGTCTCTGACTAGGACCAGGAACCTATTCTAATTTTGATCTTACATGCCTAAAGCTTAACAAGAGGGCATCTTGCCGCAGTTGAAGTGGCTCATCATGAATTATGCCTGTGGTGGTCAGGTTTCGGATCCCAAAGAAAAGCCTTTTATGCCTGCATAGCCACAACTCGTATTCATTCAGTAATTAGACCCTTTCTTTATTCTTGGACCTCGCTTCTTAATATTGTGACTCTTCCATGCTGTGTCTTAGGAACCTCTTCAATACGATCTAGATTGCTAGCCCCGCTTATACTTGCATGTATTTATACACGAGGAATCTTTTATGGCGGTTCTTCCTTCTAATGACTGCATAATCTCTCCGATTCTTTTATCCTGCATTTAAGCATGAGGCACGGCTCAGATAACCTATAAAAAAGAGATGCTTGTGGTGCGAATGCATTTGTGGAAGAATTGAACTTATTGTTGAGCTGATTATTCAGAGCTAGCAATTAGCTGTCGGATTTCGTCCCATAACTAGAAGAAGTTCGAGGGTCATTGTGGCATGGCTAAATGTAGAGCAGTCTACGCCTACAGCGTTTGATCAGTATCTTTTTTATCGAAAAATGGTCAAGGTTTTTATTCCAAGCCACTGCACTAGATGCGCATGTAGTCGTAGTAGTCGGCCTAGAAATCCTTTGTTTTATACTAAGAGACTACTTCGGATGAATGGGGAATTACTTTGCTCTTTGATTTATAGAACAAGGCCTACTCTGTCACGCCCCAATTCCCGGTCCGATCAGATTGGCGGATCCGAACCGAGTTCGGGGTGAGAGACTCAGGACTGGGACTCTTTACCTGATTTTTTTTTTTTTTTTAAAGTCGATTCGGTACTAAAGTGGTATGGCCTACATCTTATAACGTAATCAAACATCATATACATATTAAAGAGCTACTTGAACTGAGTGGTGTCCATCAAAATCTAGACATATAATCGAGTCCCATTTACAAATACAAAATCGTATTTCTTTACATTTACAAATCGTGAGCACGGAACCTACATGTAGTGAACCCCTTACAAGTGTAAGCCGACCACCAGATGCATGTTTGCCGATGTCTTCTCTCAGACTTACACTGAGATTAAACCCGTGGTGATGACCTGGACCAAAACATGTTTGTACATTTATGCATTAGTTATGCATGCAAGATTACTAACGCACACCAAGGACTACTATCTAATCCTCAAAGAAATCGCCATAAAACTTGTCAGGACTAAAATACATACAGAAATTTGGCGACACTATTTCGAAGGACTATTAACTAATCCCTAAGTAAATGCTGCCATCAACTTGTTGACATCATACTATCATAACTCAAAAATCTCTTAGAGTAGAACAATTTAATTTATCAGGTTTTGGTCCGAATTTCGTATGCACAGTCGATTAAGTAATAAAATGGACTTAAGTCCAGAGACATCGATCCCACAGATCTCAAGAATTTTCATCAACTACCCCGACTACTCTCGAAAGTTAATACTATTCGACCATAAATTGATAGGTGTCTCAAAAGATGAAGTCGAAATTAACTAGTTCAAAGAGAAATGAAACATTCAAATAGACTCAAATAAAACAAATGAAGGAAAATAAATTCTACAAAAGAAATGAATAATCGAATGGGGCTATCATAGGAAGACACATCAAGAGAACAGTCATAGTGAACGATCAATTCCTGTGGTTCATATCGACAAATTTCTCGATTATCTCGTTTCAAAATCTCAGCCTCAAGGCATTCAGAAGGTGCTGATCTCTCCACGCTCCACATTTCGTTATTCTCTTCCCGATTCTCTCGACCACAGAACGAGATAACTACTTTAACAAGAACTTCCTTAAGTCGGGTATTTTTCTTTGCAATACTATACCCATTTTATGGACTCATTAATCTGGTATCCTGCCACTTTGGCCACAAGGATATACAACTTCCAAATTACTCTTCCCCGAAATTAAAATAGATCAACCTTTCCTCGATTAGATCTCAAATTTAACACTGATCGGGCCTCACTATCCACCGAGGTGAAATTCCGCTGTTTGAACAGATGTCGCTCAACTCGCTCTCGACTTCAAGTGAGAAGAGGATTTATATCTAAGAACTTATTAAAGCTCAAAGGATCCCTAATAAAGGGTGTTAGTATACCTTCAAAGAAATGTACATTACTCCCAGGATTGTCTTCCGTGTCACCGTGAGGACCTCCTTGAAATCGGAGTAATGACGCAATTCTTAACGGGTATAGTAAACTGATATTCAGATCCAAAATCAATAAACCCATAATCTGAAGTAAATTCGTAAACCGAAATGAACAAGATGCTGCAAATTACTACAGGAAAGATCAATTATGACTACAACGTTTACTAAATGGAAGTCGGGGGTTCCCACCATCGAATCACACGAGACAAAGATCCTTCCGATCAAAAGAATAATCACACCGAACTGAAATAATCGAATCCCGTAAATTTCATTCGAACTGATGCATTCCAGTAGTAATTAAAAGAAATTGAATTCCCAGATTCACTTCAAAGAAACGATAACATCTCGTG
This sequence comes from Tetrastigma voinierianum, assembly GCA_016808115.1. Classification (NCBI taxonomy): domain Eukaryota; kingdom Viridiplantae; phylum Streptophyta; class Magnoliopsida; order Vitales; family Vitaceae; genus Tetrastigma; species Tetrastigma voinierianum. Next base: position 147,977 of record JAEQBH010001669.1, on the reverse strand, counting down.
ATCCAAAATAATAAACGAAAAAACGAGACAAACATCCGCTCTAAAATAAAGAAAAGAAAAGGAAAAGAAAGAAAAGAAAAGAAAGCAAAAGTGAAGCTTCAGCTACCCGTGATCTCTCCTTTGACGCTACCGACTTGCTTTACTATTCGTAGAGCCGCAGATTTATGTGGTTTTGGGGCTTAAATTCTAATCCTGGCCTATAACCTGTGGGATTTCAGAGTAGCCGTGCCCAAGTTATCGCTTCCCAACAGCGACCTCGCCTCTTTGTCAGCGACATCAACTCATGTCACGGCATCGACTTAAAGCCCCGTCCCATGAACCGGGTCGCTCAGGCTAGCCACACCAATCTTATGCCCCTGCAGTTTCGCTTGATTTGCCAGATGTCGCACATCACGGCCTCGCCGCTGACATCCATTCCACCTTTACGCTTCTGGTCGTTCTATGTCGCGACATCGATGTTGTCGCGACATGGCTCAAGTCTCCCGCGACCCTTCCATCAGCCATCATGATGTCGCGACCTCAGTTTTCTTGTCACGACATCACTTGATTGTACTATTTCGAATCTGCAGGTCTCGATGTCGGACATCAACCTCATAGTTTCAAGCCTCTTTGATCTCCTCCAGCGTCACGACTTCAAAGATTGCTCCGCCTGTAACAAACTAGTTGTGCTTTTGGTGTCGCGACATCATTCTTCCTTGTCGACATGATGACCTTATGTCGCCAGTTGCAATGGTTGTTGATGATGTCGCGACTTAATAGTTTCCTCATTGCTACTTTCATCACTCTTAATTTCGCTTCTCGCCGTTTATGTCGCGATCCTCACATGACTGCATCAAATTCTCTTCTCTTCAATCTTCCTGATGTCGCGACTTTAGAACCGGATCTGCAAGTGCACCCAATAACCCGCATCAATGACTCACATTGCTTTCATTTCGCTCTCCGCTGCATTCACCGCATTTTTATCCACTTATTTTTGCATTTTTCTACTGATTTTTCTTCTTTCTTGCTTCCTTCCGCTAATGACAAATTTTGGTGAGTTTCTTCATAATTCGCAGATATTAATATTCACGAACCGAAAAATCAAACAGAAAAATGGACTAAAAGAGATGACTTTTAAGCCTAATAAACTCCCCTAAACTTAAAATTTTGCTTGTCCTCAAGCAAAGAAAAGAAAGATTTATCATCTCTAAACAAAAAGGACATTTTTCTGTTTTTGCTTGCTCGTTCTCGTAAGTAGGGCAGGCCTAACTGACTGGAAAGAGAATTATGCATCATTTTCCAGATATCTAGCTTCAAGTCCAAGCTTCAAGGTTAGTTTACTTTTCATAGTATACAAAACTAAACTCGTTGGAAATTGTTTTACAAACAAATAATCATTAGATCTCTGAATAATAGATTATTTTCCTTTCATTTTCATAATCGAGTCAATTAACTCCCAAAGTCCTTCACCGTTTGATTGTTTCCATATTTCCAAATTCCATAAGTTTGTTTTTTCATAATGATTCCAATTAATGTAGGTGATTTCAAATTCTTCAAGATCAAATCAGCTCCATTTATATTGTTAGCCTGGGTAATGGTAGGATATTGAATTTTAGGTTAAGACACCTCGAATCTTTCTCTCCTCTTCCCGCCTTTCTTCTTATAGCTTCTCCGATAAATTCTTAAGTCATGTTTGGGACATCTCTTTGATCTCTTCAATCTTAACTCGTATGCCCCCTATTTTTCACTTGTAATTTCACCGAATTTTCCTCGTCATCTCCATTTAAGGATAGTGCAATGTTTTAACTTTTAGGCTTTCTAACACTCTTACGTAACTTTGGGTTAGTAGCCCTATACCAGATGACATTAGGGTACTAGGTGTTAAACACCCCAAGAACTTAATTGTTCAAGAGAGTTAGCCACAAGATAAAAACTTATCCCTATAAGCGTTCTTTCTATTGCATTTTCGTTTTTCGTCTTTTCTTTCATTCCCTTGAGTTCCTCGAAAATATATACTCCCCAAACTTCATTTCTTACTTCCTCCTTGATTCCCGGGTAATCATAGGTTCTTATCGAGGATTGATTTCTTAGAACGGGTTAGTTTTCTAATGTTATTTTTGAAAAAGAAGCTAAGGGTTTAATTTTGAACTAAGGTATATGCATCAGCATATAAGTAGGGATGGCTAAAATGGCTCAAACTATCCAAGAATGGCCTGTATCATCTCTTGTCAGCTGTATCACCTAGGATTTCGCCTCAACCAATAATCTAATAAATTCTAGAATTTGGTTTGAACAGTTTAGACTAACTACGTGGAGTACTCTCACTCATTTTGCTTGTGAGTATTTAAATTAATCGATATTCACCAGTTCCTGACGATTGTTCATACCATAAACTCAAAATATGTTGTTCCCCTCTTTGTATTACTTTCCTCACTCCGAACTTATCGCTAGATATAAGTAATTTTGCACCTTGTGTTTCAATTAAACTCAGATTCATTTTGTCCTTATTCGCATTTCACCATTCCTAATCTAACTGTCATTCAATTCAAATTTTCATTCCATCTAGCTTTTATTCTCGAAACTAATTTCTACTTTAATGTCCTAATCATGCATCTTTCAAGAACACAATATTGAACCAACAAATTCAAAATAGCACAGACACAAATAATTCAATCTAAGTTTCTATTTTATTTCGATTCAATTTCATTTATTCCCACATTGCCGTAACTTTAATGCCACCTTAAAACAAGATGTCATTAATAGGCAACCCTTAAAAATTTCCAGCTGGCAACATTTCCTAATTTGTCGCACATCGTTAATTTTTCGCGACCTTCTCAACCCTTTGTCGGGACAAGCCATCCCCTTGGTTGTGGAAGCATATATGTCCTCTATTGTATTATGATGTCGCGATAACTTCTTTTAAAGGAAGTTCTCTGGCGCGACTTCAGCCTTAACGCCAATGTCATGAGTCTTTCATTCCTTAGGATACTCTTAAACTCTTCAACATCAAATGAATCAATTTCACACAAAGAATTCATACATGTACTAAATTCACTTTCTACTGCACTTTATATAGGAGAAAAAGAAAAAATGCCTTTTCCCGTATTCCTCCATGTGAGTCATAGCTATCCAAAGAATCGCTTTCCTCCTTCCTTGCATTTGCTCACGCAACCCGGCATCGGCTGCAATTTGATTACATCAAACTAAAACAAAGTCCTCAGATAATTTGCTAATAAATCAACACGAATTCTAACTAGATTCATATAGAAAATTAGAAATTTAGGATTTCCTACTGGTCGCCTCCCATCACCGCTTCGCTGGTAGTCCCAAATGACTTGTTGCTGTTCCTTCTTCTTTTAGAGATCCCGTCAAGCTCTTTCATTCCTTCCTCTCTGCTTAAATAGTGCTTAAGTCTTTGTCCATTTACTGAATTCTTCTCCAAGAGATTCGCCTCTTATCGTCATCAGCCCAAATGTATCGGGTTGACACCACTGTGATACGGGCTCCAATTTATTCGATTTTAACTTCCCGAAACAACTTCAGCCTAGAATTAAATAGTAGAACTTTTCCTCGCTTCGAACTCCTTTCCTTAGGATCCTTGATCATGCCATTTCTTTTGTCTTATCCTCAGATGGCAAGATTATCGAGTCATTTCTCGCTTCCAATCTCGCATACTGAGCAATCTCTTCCTTTCGTAGTTTCAAATCGGTTCAACTTCGATGGCCCACATTGCCTTGTATTCTAATTCCGTATAGTAGGTGACATGGTTTCTCCGAATACAATTTCAGATGGGGACATTCCACGGGAGTCTCAGATGCACCCCGTAGCTTCCACAAAGGCATCATCAAGCTTGGAAGACCAACTTTCCTATTCGACTCACTCGCCTTTCAAGTATTCTTTAATCTCCCTCGTTGGAAATTTCTCGCTTGTCCATTGGTCTGGGATGATACGCTTAGACTCATTACATGTTTGATCCCATACTCCAAGCCATGAGTTTTGTAAATATCTTGTTTGCAAAATGGCTTCCCCATCACCGATGATAGTCCCGGGTGTTCCAAATCATTTCAAAATATTCTTTCGTAAGAAGCTCATAATCAGATAGCATCATTTCTAGAACAAGTTATCGCTCTACCCATTTGGGTGAATCAATCGCTTACAGCGCATGTACAGATTCTCTAAATGATGGTGGGAATGGTCCCATAAAATCCATCCCCATACATCAAATAATTGCACCACCATAATGCTTGGGCATTTCTATTTCACATTGAGAGCCTAATATTCGTGACCACATAACTTGACCCATTCAGCATAACTTCGAAAGCTGCGGCCAATAAAATCCAGATTGGAGTATTTTATGAGCTGTTCTTTCTCCTGAAAAGTGCCCCCCATAAGGTGATGCATGGCATTCATCCAGAATTTTTCCTTGTTCATTTTCTGGCACACATTTTCTTATTATCATATCGCACTCCTTTTAATAAAATGGATCATCCCAAATATAATAATTCGCCTGCCGCCTGGAGTTTCTTCAGTTGAAGTGAATTTCGAAGGAACTACTCCACAAGCTAAATAGTTCACAATGTCAGATACCCATGGAAGTTGACAGAAACCTTAAACAGCTTGCCTATCCGGGAAATTCTCGTTAATATTACCTTCCTCCTCCTCTTCTCGTGTTTCTTCTACTGACAAGTGACCGCCATCACATTGTCACATCCCTTTATCCTTGATTTCAAATCAAACTCCCGCAACAAAGAAAGACCCACCTTATCAATCTTGGCTTAGCTTCCTTGACACATCAAGTATTTGATCAGCAAGATGATCAAAGTGAATCACCACAATGGATCCTAAAATGTGACATTTAAATTTTCACAAGCAAATACTATAGCTAACATTCCTTTTAGTTGTTGAGTAGTTCTCAGGCTTCATCAAGGTTTTACTAGCATAGTATATGGCCCTCAATATTCTTTCTTTCTTTTCAGCCCCAACACAAATCCCAAAATCACTAGCATCACACACTATTTCGAATCCTTGATCCCATTATGGTGCAACCATTATGTGCTTCACTAACTGATTTTGATTTCTTCAAAAGATCCTTGCAGGAGTCAATAAAATTGAACCTCGTATCTTTTCCAAGAATCTCGCATAGTGGTCTCGCTATTTTGGAAGTCTTGATGAATCTCCCTCAGAAATCCAAAGATGCCCCCCAGCTTCTTACCCTTTACTGCGGGTAGGTCGCAAGTAGTTATTTTGATAATGGATACCTGATCAGTCTACTTCTAGTCCCGTATGTAATTATGCCCAAGAACAATACCTTCACCATAAAATGGCATTTTTTCCCAATTCAATGCTAATCGCTTGTCTCGCATCTTGGCATCAAGCCTGCATTGTTTAAACATCGATCAAAGCTGGATCCATACATGAAAGTGAAGTCATCCATGAAAATTTCCATCACTTCTTCCAACCAAATCGAGAATATAGGACATCATACACCTCCGAATGTAGCCGGAGACATGTACCCCCAAATGGCATCCTTCAAGGCAAAGGTACCATAGGCATGTGAAATCTTCTCATCCTCGTGCAATCATGAATTGGACAGATCCTCGAGTACCCATCCGTAAAACAAAAGTGAGGGTAGTTCTGCTAACCCCGTCCAACATCCGATCAATGAAAGGCAAGGGAAATGATCTTTTTCGTTGTCGATTCTAACTTCCCCGTAATCAATACATACCCTCCATCCTCGCATCGTTTCGGAATCAAGCTATTTTCTCATCATGATCGCAAGAAATCCACCCTTCTTCGGGAACCATACGGACTGACTCACCCAAGGACTATCTCGAGATTGCATAGATGAAACCAAAGATTTAGCAATTTGAGCAATTCTTCTCACTACTTCCTTCATTACGGATTCACCTTGATGTTCTACATTGGCCTCGGGTTTCTTCCAAATATAATTTCAGGCATGCAAATGTACTGGACCGATACCCTTCAATTCTTCAATGGACCAAGCTATAGACTCTTTATGTTTCTTCAAGATCCAAGTAGTGACCATTGCTCCTCCTCATCACTCGCCTAGCAGAGATAATCACCGGTTTTCCGGGTGGTTCTAAGTAAACATACTTCAAATGACTCTGCGCTCTTTCCAACACAAGCCCTTCTTCACTCGGTTTCGTCACTTCCTTTCATTACTCCTCTTGCTCATCTCTTCTCCGCAGCCATGCTCATCACAGCTTATAGAATGAAACCGTTGTATGAATAATCTCGAGTAATCATCTTCGATATACCGGAAATTCATCTCTTTTTTCATTGATAAAAATTTGATCATTACAATCATTTTGAACATCGTGGTCGAGGTTATGTATTTCATCAACTACATTGAAATTTTCTCTCGTCTATGTCTATATTCAGATACCGGATCAAGTTGAGCAAAGAGCCTTCTCCAACCCTCAAGGTAAGAACTCCTTTTTGCAAATCGATCAGAGCAGCTCTAGTAGCTAAGAATGGTCTTCCCAACAGAAGGGGTACTTGTGAATCTTCCTCCATGTCTAGAATGATGAAACTTAATCGGAAAGACAAATTTCCCAACAAAGGACTAAAGACATCTTCCAAGACTCCTTCCGGTTTTACCATCGATCCGTCTCGCCATTTGAAGAGTAATGGTAGAGTAATCCCCAAACTTAATTGTTTGGCAAATTAAAGAGGCATCAAGTCGATACTAGCCCGAGTCACGTAGAGCTTCGGATTTCAACCCTTCTATTGCGCGAATCAGAAACTCCCCGGATCTTTCATCTTTTCTCGGCAATTCTTTCATCAAGGCAATCGCAAGTAGCAAAGTGAGGATTCATAACCTTCTACGATCTTTCTATTCTTGCTCGAATGTCTTTAAGGAATCTTATGTGAGTGGCATCTGAGTCACTACTCAAGAAAGGGCATAATCGACTTCTAAATTTTCCTAAGGTTTTCAAAACTTAGCAAATCGCTTCTCTATTCTTGATTTCAAGTAGTCGTGGGAAAGGCACCGCAGTCTAGATCTGATGTCCTTCCTGGCCCACTCTTTTCCTTCTTTTCCAAGCTTCTTCTTCCTTTCGGTCAGGTTTTTCCTGTCATTGCCATTTTTTTCTTTCATCATCTCTAACTCCTTTCCCACTCCTCACCGCACACCTACGCAAATTTTCGGGATTTTTCGTGTCAGCTGGGAAGGCATTCTCTTCAGCTACAGGTTAAATGCCTCATTCTACTTCAGTCTCCTGTGCTTTTTAAAGGTAGCATTGGTAGTGTTCGAAACTTGAAAATTGGTATAAATGTCTCACTCGCTGTGGAACTTCTGCTCCACGGAGGTTCAATAATTTCTTATTATCCCCATGAACCGCAAAGATCTGCTTCCTTCAAAGATGTGGCCTCCTCCGACCTTGGTATTCGCCCGTGTTCATTTCCTCGGGCCGTTGATGCCGAAATCTCGTAGCCGCTGGAGCAACCCCGTAGCCCCACGCCTGGGGCCTTGTGGAAGCCCTCCACTATATGAGAAGTTCTCACGGTTCCTCAACTCGGATGATAATGTGCCGTAGGCTAGTATCAGTTTGAATGGTAGTTTCTGGCTCACCCAAATACTTAACCTCCAAAGATCATAAAATTGTTCATCCGTTGTTCTCTCAAGACTTCCCTTCAATAATTCTCTTCGACGCTCCTATCTCACGGGCGCGGTAGCGTCTTCTTTTTCGCTTGTCCATTCGATGCATAACAATGGCGCCCAACTCGCCTCCATGGTCGCCATCTCGCTCGCCCCGTAATCCCTTCCTCTCAAGAGCTCTCTGAAAACTCGTATGGAGTTTTCATATCGCATTCGCCGTGTCCTCGATCGTATCCTCGCTTACCAAAGACTTTTACGTCAACGCCCGCAAAGCATTTAAAGATCAATAATTCCTTTTGATATATCATTTAAGGCATGATACACAATGTCCATTCAGTCTCGTTCATCCCATGCATCGACATCTTTCAAGAACCGCTTGAATCTTCTGCCACGTAGAGGCTTTCTCATCTTCTCCCCGCTGAACACTATGATCTCTCCCTTCTCTCTGAGGTGAGTGACTGTGGAAAGAATCTACATACGTAGGCCTCTACTCTCAACTCTCCTCCCAACTCACAATGCACTCCATATGGTAAAGACTCAGACTCATGTAGCCGTCGTATCCCTAGAGAGAATGGGAACGTATGTAGCTTTAATGACTTCTCGGTCTAACCCCATTTAACTTATCAGATAGCCATCCCGAGAAATCTTCCTGCATGTTCTGCTGTCCTTAGCTGGATGGCTGCAAACCTGATGTCATTGAACCATCAGGATTGGGCCAGGCTTTAGTTCAAAATTATCAGCTCAACCGCAGTGTCACCTGACGCAGAGTATTCATCCTCGAATAATTGGTCTCAGGTCTTCCCATCAGATTCCGTGATCGGAGGTCTTCCGACCTTCTCTATGCTCGCCGTCCCGTTCTCGTCTTCATCCGCCATGGTGGAGTTTTCGCCTTCTTATCTTCCCTGCTTTCAAGTGTTTTCTAATTTCAGATTCGTTGGAATCAGATCCGTATTCGTTTCCTATGCATTAAACTTTGTTCCCGAAACAAAACATACTAACATTAATGATTAGTCCGTCAACAAATATTTTCAATTTGGTTTGTTAAAGGTCATGAAGAAAGAGCTACCGCTTGAAACGCTTATTTTTGTTCTTTTTCTTTAAAATGTCCAAATTAGTATTTACTTTCTTTTGTCTCGAATATTGAATACTAAATCCCTTTGATCACTTAAGAATCCGCGCCATAAAACTTGACATCTGACCAAAACATGTTTGCACATTTATGCATTAGTTATGCATGCAAGATTACAACGTTATCACTGAAGGACTACTATCTAATCCCCAGCAAAATCGCCATAAAACTTGTTGTGACCAACATACATATACAAATTTATGACACTATTTCCGAAGGACTATTAACTAATCCCCGACAACGGCGCCATAAAACTTGATGACCGGACCAAAACATGTTTGCACATTTATGCATTAGTTATGCATGCAAGATTACAACGTTATCACTGAAGGACTACTATCTAACCTCCCAAGAAAATCTCCATAAAACTCATAGACCAAAATACATATACAAATCTCTATGACACTATTTCCTAAGGACTATTAACTAACTCTGCAAGAATACATATCAACTTGTTGACATCATACTATCATAACTAAAAAAATCTCTTAGAGTAGAACAATTTAATTTATTGGTTTTGGTCTGAAATTAAGAAAATGTGTCGACAAGTAATAAAATGGACTTAAAAGTCCGTATATCGATCCCACGTAGATCTCAAGAATTTTCATCAACTACCTCGACTACTCAAAGTTAATACTATTTGGACCATAAATTGATATGGGTGTCCGGCATGAAAATTTGGGAAATTAACTAGTTCAAGAGAAATGAACATTCAAATAGGCGGAAATAAAACAAATGAAGGAAAATAAATTCCTACAAAAGAAATGAATCTGCGAAACGATTTATCATAGGAAAGACACATCAAGAAAACGGTCATGTGAATAGTCAATTCTGTAGTTCATCTTGAATAAATTTCTTGATTATCTCAAGTTTCAAAATACATCCCAAGGCATTTGTAGTGCGGTGGATCTCTCACGCTCCACATTTCGTTATCTCTTTCTTTACGATTCCGAATTCTGAGGAGCAGAGATAACTACTTTTAACAGACACACTTTAAATTTGGGGTATTTTTCTTTTTGCAATACTTCGCCTCATTTTATGGGCTTTATGTACACCTTAGCTCCCCAAGTTATCGTTAAACAGGATACTATACAACTTCCAGAATTACTCTTCCTCGAAATTAAAATAGATCAACCTTTCCTTGATTAGATCTCGGCTAACACGGGATTGGCCTCGCTATCGAATTGAGGTGAAATCTCACCTTGTTTAAATAGATAAGTCATTCCAGCTCGTTCTTGACTTCAAGTGAGGAAGAGGATTTATCTAAGTGAACTTTACAAAGCTCGGATCCCTAATAGCGAGGTTAGTATACCTTCAAAGAAATGTACATTACTCGGGGATTGTCTTCCACTGTGTCGCTCGGAGGACCTCCTTGAAATCGAGTAATAAGCGCAATTCTTACTTGGTATGAATGGCGATATTCGAATCCAAAATCAATAAACCCATAATAAAGTAAATTCGTAAACGAAATAAGACAGAATCGCAAATTACTACAGGAAAGATCAATTCTGACTACAACGTTTACTAAATGGAAAATTTGGTTCTCGATTCTTTGAATCACACGAGCGATCATACGATCAAAGAATAAGCGCGGTGGCCCCGAAATAATCGAGTCCCGGAAATTTAATACGAACTTGATGCATTCCGGGTAGTAATTTGAAAAGAAATTAGATACGTATTCGGCTTGACCAAAGCGATAACATTCAGATCGAAAAATAATAAAGCGAAAAAAGCGAGACAAACAGCCATACAAAATAAAGAAAAGAAAAGAAAAGAAAAGAAAAAGAAAAGAAAATAAAAGTAGAAGCCTAGGCTACCGAGATCTCTCTCCTTTGATCGCCTTGACTTGCTTTACTATTACGGGTAGGCTGCGTATTTATAGGGTTTTCGGTTGGGCCGCAATCGATATAACTTTCTTTGTAGTTTCAGATGCCAGGCCCCGAATTCTTGCTTGATTCACGACCTCGATTCTCTTTGGCCGCGACATCGAACTCATGTCGCGACATCGGCTTAAAGTTACGCTTCCTATGGCCCGGTCATTCGGGTTATCCGCGACACCAATCTTATGCCCTTGCGGAGTTCCGGTTGATCGCTTGCGATGCCGGACATCGCGCATGGCCTTGTCGCGACATCCATTCTAATCCTTTGCGATTCTTCAATGGTTGTTCTGATGTCAGCGACATCGGGGATGTTATCGCGACATGGGCTCAAGTCCTGCACCCTTCCCTTTGAGTTATCATGATGTCGCGACCTCTCGGTTTCTTATCGTGACATCACTTAATGGTCTTTGTTTTGTAGGCCGGTGTCCACGATGCCGTGACATCAACCTCATAGTTTCGAAGCCTTCTGTTGATCTCCTCTTGATGTCACGACTTCAGCATTAAGTCTCTGCCTGTAACAACCAGTTGTTCTTGGTGTCGCGACATCAGTCTTCTTGTCGCGACATGACCTTATGCTGCTGTAGGTTGCAATGGTTGTTGATGATGTCGCGACTTAATAGTTTCTGTCGCGTCATCACTCTTTAATTTATGCTCTTTCCTCGGTGCCTATCTTATGATCCACATCGCGACCTGCATCAAATTCTCTTCAATCTTCCTGATGTCGCGACTTTAGAAGCTGGTTGTCTGAGGACCCACATTGCATCAATGACTCGGCCAGTTCACTTTCATTTACTAACTCTGCCGTTCGGTACAGCATTTTTGTCATATTTACGCATTTTTTCTTTTTCTTCTTTCTTCCTTCACCTTCTTGACAAATTGGTGAGTTTCTTCATAGTCTGTATGTGGTGTTCATTTAAAGAAACATGAAAATCAAACGAGAAAAATGGACTAAAGAGATGACTTTTAAGACTCATCCACCGTGCTAAGCTTCACGGCTTAGTGGGAAACATTTCTTATCTGAGAAACATAAATACAGGATACGATGTGAATTATCGAATATTCGAGGCATTCACATAATGAACTTATACAATTACTTGAAACATAGGACTTATGCTTATTAGGACTAATACTTATCACGTGCGATCTTATACTTTTCGGGGAATTACACTTATAAGCGGAGACTTATCCTTATTTGGATCTTATACTCCCATAGCACTCATTCTTATCCACAGTCTTATACTTACTAGCAATCATATCTTATGCCTCGCAGGACTTATTCTTATTCGGATCTTATACTTGTCGGATCTCCCAAGGACATATACTTGAACCGTCGGTGATGCTTATCTCCCGTAGGATACATATTTATACTTATGTTTGTGTCAGAGACATATGCTTGTTAAGGTCTCCCAAATGACATACATGTCGAGCTTATGCGATGCTTGTCTCGGACTTATACTTATTTTGATCTCCCATGGGAGTTCTGGAGAGACCTATGCTTATACGAGAGGTACTTAATCGGGTATGAGAGTATTTATATCTATCTCAGCGGATCTCCGTAGGGTTGCAGAAACTATACTTATTCTACGGGTTTACACTTGTTCGTGGAGTCAAAAGTAGGTGTCTGAGATTCACGGAGCGATATCTTTGGATTCTGGAACTTAATCTTTATCTGAGTCTTAGGTAAGTACTGCACTGTTAATTAATACGCTCGATGCAGGCTTGTTTTGGTATCGCCCATCTGACAAGCCACCCCAGGTTAAAGTATACCTATACTCATAAGGGAGTACCCGTAGGTACTACGGAATTTATCCTTATCCGAAACTTATACGGAGATACCGTGAGTACTCTACGATTAATGCGATACGAGGGAGTACCCGTGGGTACTTGAACATATTTATACGAGAGATACTTGGTATCTTGTGCTTGTACTCTGAGCTATCCTTGTCTTCACGGATCTTCTACTTGTACTCACAGGTTCCGTGGTATGCTCGGATCTTACCACAGTATTCTGAGGAGCATATACATGTATCTCAGTTTTTATACATTGTATTACGGATCTTATACATGTCTTCTGGTATATACTTGTCTTACAAATCTTATCTTGGTCTTCTTGAACTTATTCTTATGCGAAGGTACCCATAAAATCACGATAAGTCGAACAGTTAGTCGTAATATACATACAAGGTCGAGATCGGACTTATGTAGATACATACCGAGGATATGGACATTAGTCCATGAGTCGAGATCTGCATGAGATACATATCTGGAGTAACGTGGTCTGGCTGGACTTATACTTATTTTACGGAACTTGTACTTATTTTACCCGTCACGAGAGTACGTATGTACTAAGAGGCTTATACTTATTTTGCGTCACAGTACCTTTAGGTACTCTTGGACTTATACTTGTTTGCAGTCTGGAGTACCCGTGGGCACCTCATGGACTTATGCCAGTCGGACCTCCGGTAGGAATTTACGAGTTTCTTCTTATCTGGGACTTACTTGGGACATTATCATTAGGAACCAGTAGGAGTTATAGAGGCTTGTCGGTACGAAGTACCGTGGGTACTCTACGAGAACTTAATCGAGATCTGAGGAGTACCCGTGGGTACTCTGGAACTTAGCGGTCTGGGAGTACCCACTAAGTGCTACGGGACTTGTTCGGATGCGGGGAGTGCCGTAGGTACCACGAGAACAGTAGGATCACGGGAGTGCGTAGGTACCCGCAGAGCAGGATCACAGGAGGGTACATTCGGATCTTTACGCTTGTTCTTTATTTAGTGTCTTGTCATATCATCTATGACTACCTAGACCAATTATAAGAAATGAGTAGGGCTGCGGTCTGATAAGTACCGAAGATGCGATCACGATCTTGGGGTCTTAGTAACACCCCATTATGGGGCGTGCACGCCGCGCCGCTTAGAGTCTTTATGGCACGGTGGAGTCTTAGGAGCACCAATCGAAAGCGTGGCTAACCAGCGTAGGAATCGCGTGGCGCACCAGCGAGAGTCTGAGCACCATCGGAGTCTGAAGCGCATAGCGAAGTCTTGAGACGCAGCCGGAATCATCAGTTCATGATCTGGACAATCATGTTTTCGTATATCTTTGGAACACATGACATTTCTGTCGTTCTGAGTGGACGTTTTTCATCGTTTCATGTCATGTTTCAGTTCGCGTTTATATCCCAGCCTCTATTCTGTATAGCAATTTTAAGATTGCTCTTGGGATCTGATGTGGTTCCACACCACATCATTCATAGCCATTCTTGTTTCCCCTGATAAATCATTATAATATAATTATTTAAATGATCAACCAAACTCAGATTATATTTCCTTAACCAGGTATTTATGTTGCTCCGGGCGTTCGTATAATATTCCTTTGGTTATGCAATCATATTCACAGTCTTTCTCTCCTTAAGAATTTAAGGTGCTAAAGATTCTCCTCAATTAGAATCCCTTTAAATCGAACGAAGCTTCGAATACGTTAAAACAACTTCGGACTACTCACATGGGCGTCTTGATGCGAGGGGAATTGACTTGCACGCGAGCCGCTTTAGTGAATTTTTGGGCCACTTAGAGTCAAGGAATTTGATGAGGTCTATTTCTATATGGATGGTTCTCCTTGAAGTATTTTAATATTCATGGATCCTCGATCAGATAAGAAATGAGCAAGTTATGGCCAAAATACGAAAACTGGTCGAAACAGGAAAAGCAGAACAGGGTGTACCGGTACACCCCTAACGTGTACCGGTACACTTTGGGTTCTGGAAGGGTGTACCGGTACACTTTCAAGGTGTACCGGTACTGTTTTCAATGTCAGAATGTGCATTTTCTCCCGTTTTTCCATAGTTTTGATCTCCGTCGATTACATGTGAACACACATCTAAACCATTTCAATTCACCTTGGAATCTCTTTTCTATTCAATTCCTCTTCGTTACATATCTTTCTTCAAAAATTCATATCAGAGAATCCTTCCAAAACAATTCTAATATGGGTTAAGACCCATACACAAACCAAACATGATGTTTAGTTAGGGTTTGACTAAACCACAACTCAAAGACTCTGATTAACCATATGAATCCATCCTAAGGGAGAGGATTCTATGATTATCTTGTACCATATGGGGTTTTACCAACCCTAATTTCAAGAAATCCAAGGTTAGAATGAATTCTAACAAAACACTAGATTTGAAGACAAATCATTAACCATACAATTGCATGAACCTTCACATAAGCTTGAGAATTCCATTTAAACATTCATAGTTCCATACCAAAATCAAGCATCCATACCTTGTTGGCTTGATCTCCAGCTCATCCATCTTGCACCTCTTCTCTTCTCTTCTCCTCCTCGCCCGCGTTTTTCTCTCCCAAAATAGAATAACTTTGGTCTTTTTAAAACCCGTGTTTGCTAAAGGTATGTTTGGCCCTCCAAATAAAACCCATTTTAGGTTAACTTTCTTTATTTGCAAAAAGGTCCCTCCGTGTTTAAAATATTTGTATTCAAGTTTAAATTGTATTTTGGCCCCAATCTTCTTAATCCATGTCTTTTAGGCTTCCCTTTTTGGACAATTTACAATTTTGTCATAAGTTTTTGTAACTTTCCGGGTCTCTCGTTTCCATGTTTCACATTTAACTTAAAACATTCAAATTAGGCTTACAAAATACCCTAAACATGTCGAAAACGACTAGGGTATATTTTGGGGTGTTACATACTCTCTATTTTATGGTAGAGATCCCTCCACACCAAGGAATCGAATCACAATGGATCGAAGCCCTTATTTTCCTTCCAATTGGTTCAATTTTTTTTATCTTTCTTACTTGGGAAATTGTGGTCGACCTCGACTAGACTACTACATGAGAGGGAACAGATTCTTCTTCCTCGAAATTGAGGGTTTTTGATTTCAGCGGCAGGCTTTCTCGCGAAATCTCTTAACTTTCTCAGAGCGTCTCAAAATTAGAGCGGGCAATAAGAATAAGAATCAACCTATACAACATCTGTTCCCATGTAGTCAGCATTCTAGAAGTGAAGCTTCCTAGCCGCCTATCTCCTTGTGTGGAAATGCTTTTCATGATCTCCAACTCTTTCCCACCGGCTTGTTCTCCACTAGGCATCTAGGCGAACTCGGTGGGTTAACTCTGGCGTAGCTCATTAGGTCAAAAACGAGTGCTTACTAATGAGAAGAAAGGCTAACGTCTCTAAAGCTCTTATTAGTTTTAGTAGTAGTGAACATCAAAAAATGGCAAATCTTTGTAAGACAGGTTGGTAATGAAAGGTAATGTATTAGAAAGCGTGGCTTTATTAGCACTATCTGGAAAAAATTTGGAAGAAGAGGCGAGAAAGAAAGGTTGCCTACTACTAATAAAGGCGGGTAAGAAAGAGAGGTGAGGTTGGTTGTAGATCACTTTATTCAATCTAAAAGGTTTGCTAAGTGCCTTATCTGTCTTGTTATGATGAGAGCCGATCTACTCTTTGCTTATATTATAGTAAGAAAAGCCCATCACGAGTCTTTAACAGTTGCTTCAAAAGTAAATTCAAGGTTGCCACATTTCCTTTTTCTTTTTAGTATGATCTCTCATTGAGAAAGCATTTTGGCGGGAAATTGATTCGTTTTGGCCAAGTAGGTGTTCGGAATCAACAAAATTTATAACCTAGGATTCCTACTACTGACGTAGCAAAGCTATTGCAGTATAGTGACTCTAGGGTCGAACACAGGGATGGAGTTTTCTTCATGAGAGAAGAGTCTGATGCATTGAAAATGAGTGTTTTTCTCGTTGGATTTTTAAGGTTTTGTGAAAAATAGTGTGTGAATGGTGAAAACTGAAATAAGCGAAGTAAAGGCGAGAGAGAGAAATCGCGAAGTCTCGGGCATTTGGGCTTAGGGTTCTAGGTTATGGGCATCAATGCTCGGTCTTTTTCCTCGCGTTAGGGAGCATGACATATAGTCATTTCCCGAACCGGATCTTCATTTAGCTTTAAAACCTAAACCCTAAAAGTTTTCCTCTTGAAAGATGGCATTTGATTAGGCATAAATGTCCCTAACAGTGAAAACATATCTAAAAAACCTACCCTACAATAACTAATGGGGGCCTTCAAATGGCATCGGTGGATCTAGTGAAAGAATCCTTGAACCTAAAAACTTGCCAAATACACGTGGAGAGCATGCCTAAAGATTTTAACCTAGGTGAAAGCGAACCTGAAATACCCTTAAATGCGTACATATGAAGGCGGCCAGAACATCGGCTAAGCCCAAAATCGGCCTGCCAGTGGCCTTCCTTCAAGATCGGGGAGCTTTTGGCCAAGCATCCTTGATTTGTCATCATCAAGGGGTGTTTGGCTACCAGGAAAGTGCAAGAAAGTGAAGGAGAAGAAGAGAAAATCACGATAGCGGAGGGAGAGGAAGCTTAGGTGCGAATTTCCTTGATTGATTGATGGAGTGAAAATTGATTTGATTACAAGCAGACTGAGCTTATATAGGTGCTCAATATAAGGAAATTACAACAATGTGTTAAAGAACCAAAATTACATGAGGGCAAACTTGTATAAAACCACCACCAAAAGGCGGTGTGATCCAGCGAGCACATAGGTGGCTTGATGTTCGCGAGGTTGCGAAAATTGGCAACTGCAAATTTGCGAGTTCACGAAAATTATAACTCTACCAAAATTTCCGCCCAGGCTCCTTCTCTTGATATTTTTGCTCAAATTTCCTCACAGTTTGATCATGCATCTTAGTCGGCTGGAGTTCATCATTGTTTGAATCGAATTGAGGAATTATGAGGCATTTGACCTACAAAACTATTAAAAATAGCTACAAAATGTGATCAGTACTAAAGCCGGGACCCAATGTATCAATTGAGTTATTGAAGTCGATTAGTACACAAAAAGCGCATAAAACCTGCTATAAACAAGGCTCGAAATTGCAATATTTGGGTACTAATCAGAAATCGCTAAGTTGATTAGAGTCCTAGTCCGTCACTCTAGAAGTCGCGGAACACTTCTTGGTGGAAAAAAAAGTCGAAGTTGCTGGATCTTGGGTACAACGAGATAACAACTACGGAATGAAGGAAAGAGAAGCGAGATCGCCCTAAGACGATGTTATGAAAGAGAGCTCGCAACGATTCTTTTCTATGTTGGAAGGGCGCTAGAATTGATGATTTATTCGATTCTAGAGATCAAAGGGGTTGGGCCTATCTATCTATTCTCGGGAGTGAGGCCAAAGCTCAGCAAAAGATAAAGATATCCAGATAGCTTAATAAGCCTAGGGAGGCACATGCAAATGTGTTTGAACCAACCAGATGAATGGAGGTTTCAAGCCTCCTCGTCAAATAGGAGCTTGATATGTTAGGTGGTCCTCCTTATTTCATCAAGTGAAGAGAGAAGATAAATTGAGTTGCTTTGAGGAGTGGATATGAAAGAGGCTACTTATGGATTTACATTAACATGGGCAGGACCCTGGCGGGCCCTCTGTCACCCGATTCAGGCTAGATCAGATTGACGGATCACGAGCCAGGAGTTCGAACCTGAGACCCGAGCTAGGACTCTTTACCTAATTTTTTCAAGTCGAAACTTATACATGGTATGGCCCACATCTTATAAGCAGAATCAAATATTATATACAAATCAAAGAACTACCCATAGGAGTAATTGTCCATCAAATCTAGACACATATAGCTGATCGAATTTATATACATATACTAAAGTAACTTTACATTCCAATTTCATATTGATACGAGACCCTCTTGTGATGAACCCTTACTGGTGTGTTGGCCCAGCTGTATGCGGATGTCTTCAGATGTCTTCTCCTGTACCTACACGGATTAAAACTTCATTGCGTAAACTTTCGCTTAGTGAAACATATCTTAAGACGAAACCTGAATCACATAAAGCGATGCGGATATGGAATCTTCAAGAATTCATATAACGAGACTAATACATATACTTGTTATCATATAACAATTTTGCATACATTCTTATCCCTTATAACAAACTTATGCTTGTTCACATCTCGTATCTTGGTGAACTTTTACTTATACTTATAACAAATTTATACTTACTTGGGTCTTACACTTATAGAAAACTTATTCTTATGTGGATCTTATACTCATAGCAGATTTAATCTTATTCGGATCTTATACTTATAGCATTCGGATCTTCTACTTATAGCAGACTTATTCTTATACGAATCTCCCGTAGTACACATACTTATTCAGATTCCTAGTATCAGACGTATACTTATTCAAATCTCCCAAAGGATATATTGCGGACTTATACTATTACTTGTCTTGGACTTATAATTATTCGGATCTCCCAAAGGACATCTACTTGAACACATCGGTGATACTTATCAGATCTCTGCATTAGATTCTGAACTTAGCCCTTATCTGGTACTTAAACACGTATTGGTATTTGTATCTATTTAGGATCTACCATAGGAGTTCACAGAACTCATACTTATCCTCACAGATTTACATATGTTAGTGTAGGTATCATAGGGTCACGAATATCTTGGTATTCTGAGAACTTATCCTTATACGAAAGTACTAGTAGGTGATGCGGGTATAATCGGTCTGGAGGAGATGCGTGGTACTGCAAAGACTTATTTTAATTACTTCGTATCTTATACTTGTACTCAGGCCTATCCCTTTGTCTTACGGATCTTCTACTTGTACTCGGAGTTTATTACAGTATTTGGATCTTATCCACGATGCAGACATATACATGTATTTCGGATTTTATACATGTATTCACAGGTAACTTATACGCTGTATTTCGGATCTTGCCATGTCTTCACGAATATATCTTTGTCGCTTCAGGATCTTATTCTTTGTCGGGAAATTTTTGTGTGCAGATGGTCGAACGATTAGGATCATATCGTAAAAGTCCGGATGATCCCCCGGACTTCTCTGAATCACGGACATTAGTCTTTAGTAAGTCTGAATCCCAAATTCATTATCACGAATGCTTAGTAATTCTATTTGGATTTATACTTATTTTACAAAACTTGTACTTATTTTACCGTGCGAGTACCCGGTATGTACTACCGAGCTTATACTTATTTCTTGTCACAGTACCCTTAGGTACCTCTTGGACTTATACTTGTCGGACCTCCGTAGGAAGTTCTGAGGAATTTCTTCTTATGCGAGCTTATACTTATATGAGCCGTATGTTCATTTTAAGGACTCTCGTAGGAATTCTGAGCTTATTCTTATTTAGAACTTATACTTATTTTAATGATCTGGGAGTACCGTGGGAAGCTCTGAATTACGTGTACAAAAAGTACCCGCCCGGGTACTCTGGAGCAAATCTGAGGAGGTACGTAGGTACTACGAGGAGACATATACGAGAGGTACTGTAAGGTACATTCGGATCTTTACTATATTCGTTTCTTTATTCTTATTCATTATTCAGAGTCTTATCATATAATTGTTGGATTGCCTAGACCAATATTACAGAATGAGTAGGACACAGCACAATAAGTACCCGAAGGTACAGTGCGATCTTGAGGTCTTTATGTGGCATAAAGCGGGGATTACTTGAAGCGGTGACGAGGAGAGTCTTAGTCGCACTAATCGGAAATGCGAAGTACTAATGTGCGAGCACGATCGAGGAGAGTGCCGTCGCACTAATCGGAAATCTAGGAGTACTGATAATGCGAAGCACAATCAAAGAGTGCAAAGTCGCACTAATCAGAAGTACGAGTACTAATGTGCGGAAGCACGATCGGAGAATCTTGCGTCAGCTATTTGTCGGAAATCTTAGAAGTACTATCGTGCACATACGTAACATAGGTGCCATGTCACATTCAATAAGCGGTCTTAGGCAGTTTTACAATTATTTTAGTTCGATGTAACTTACTATCTTATAATAGGGACCAGCTAGGGCCACATTATGTTTTTATGACATATTACCCTTTTCATGTTCATGTTCATGTTCATATTTCAATTCGTTTTCATGTTTCACATCAAATTCATGTTTCATGAACATATTTATACATATTGCATTTCCCTATACTTTCCTTATTTCATGCCTCTTACATATGACATTTCATATACTTATACAGGAAGACTTACGTATTCACATCATTCATGTATTCTTATTCCTCGATGAATCACTTTGCATAAATTGGAATCATTCCATTCGGATCATCAAGCTCGAGTTTATGGCATTTTTCATGCCAACTAGTCGGTTCCACCCAGATTTTGCAGAGGACAGTTTGCAATATTCATCTTCCAGTGCCTTGTATCCATATTTGACACTGGTTCTTTGTACTCCTTTAAAGCTAAGGTTCTAAGGGTTCTCCTCCAACTGGAATCCACCCCAGTCGAACATGAAACTCAAGATAAATCCCGAACAGCTTCCGGCGGATTTGCTCTGCTGATCAAGGCGTCGCGGGGGTGGCATACACTGGCCCACTTTGAGTGAATTTTAGGCCTTAAGAGTCAAGTGAAGGTAGCTGGCTATATTTTTGGTTCTCCTTGAAGTCTATTTTAATTAGCCACTTGAATCCTCCGTCGGATGAAGTAGAGAGAGTTATGGCTGAAACTCTACTTTGTTGAATAGGAAACAGAGCATCACATGTACCGGTACACCCTTGACATGTACCGGTACATGTTGGCCCAAAATAACCAGAACCTAACATGTACCGGTACATGTTCAAGGTGTACCGGTACATGTCACCGAAAATTGCCCAGAATGTGTATTTTCTCCCATTTTTCATGCACTTTCATCCATAGATCACTCCTATACTTCCTACACACATCAAAATCCTTCCATATTTCTCTTGTAACCTCTTTTCTACTCAATTCCTCTTTCAATACTTATCTTATTTCAAAAACACATAATGAAATCCTTCCAAAACAATTCTAATATGGGTCACAACCCATACATGATCCAAACATAGAGATTTCTTAGGGGTTTTTATTTCTAAACCTAACTCATTATACAATTTAACCATGAATTCAACCTCAAATGGAGAATTCTATAACCATCTTGTACCATTTAGAGTTTTACCAACTCTAATTTCAATACTTTTTTGGTTAGGATGAAATCCTAACAAACCCTAGGTTTGGGGACAACTAATACCCATCGATATGGAAATTCATACAAACTTTAGAATTCCATAACAAGAAATCCATACCCAAGGTTAGATTCCATACCTTTTTGCTTGATCTTCCTCCTCCTCTTCTTCTCTTCTTCTTCTTCCTCTTCCTCTTCTCTTCTTTTCCCCCTTCACGGTTTGTTCTTCCCACAAATGAGACCAATTTTAGTCTTAAATCCAAAAATATCTCTTAGGCCTTGTTTGGCCCTCAAAAACCCATTTTTGGGTTAAGTTTCATTTATTTGCTTTTAAGCCCTCCAACTCTTGGCCATTTGTATTTCAATTTCATTTTATTGTATTTTGGCCTCTAATCTTCTAGGAATTACACAACAATTCCTATTATTTCTTCTTTGGCCCATAGTCTTTTCAAATTATGACTTTTAAGCCCATTTTTGGACAAATTACAATTTTGTCCTTAAGTCTTACCATAAAATTTCCCGAGTCCCTCGTTTCCATGTTCACTTTAACTCACAAAACATTCAAATTATGCTTACAAATACCTAAACATGTTGAAAGCGACTAGGGTATATTTCGAGATATTACACCCTCTCTGCAAGGGCGTAAGCCCGCTTTGTTTGAGAGAGGCGAAGCGAAGCTTACTCTTGAAAAGTCTGAGGCGAGTCTCAACTACCACACAACTACTATACCACTAGCTCTCCACAAGTGGATTAGTTTTGTGACTAGACAAAGACTCTCTTTGATATCATTTCGAGGTTGAGGATTTGGCTTTAGATTGATTTATTGAGAAATATAGTTGAGTTGTATTTGAGAATGAAACTTCCTTTTCGATTTATATATTTGCTATTATTACAGAATTTCCTATGCGTAGTAGTAAGCTTTGGCTAGTGTCAAAATGCGATTGTCAATGAATGATTAATTTTAGTATGATTCTCCCTCTTCATGTGTGGGCTTCTTAGAAACTCATTTAATCATTGGATACTCCCTGCAATCTAAGCAACCTTTTGTTAGCAGGAAATCGACACACATTGATATAGGATGTTGTGCGTATCTCGGGACGATTCCCATCTGTATCATCCTTGTTTGACTAAATGTGTAATCTCAACATAGATGTCACCTTCCATTGCTGGATCAGCGATTTCGGCTTTCCTTGAGGTTCCCATTAAATATGTGTGAATTTTTCTGTTGACCCCACAAAAAGAAAGCTTTTTGTGCATGCCATCTCTCATGAAGTTATTTCTTTCTCTTGATAAGCAGAGGGGAGGCCTTGTCTTAGGCAGTATATCTATATATAACTATAATGCAGGACCGTCAATTGAAGCGTAATCCATGACTTCTTACGGAAGGGCTCCAAAACCTGAAGACTTTACCCCTCGGAGTGGGGAATCTTCCTCTGAAGAGTAAGCACCCGACTCAAATGTGTTCAAACAAAAATGGCTATACCTACACCTAGAAAAAAGCGGAGTTTTGGCTTACACAGAAGTAAAGACATTGGATGTTGTCAATTGGCATTAAAATGCTAATAAACACACCATTTGACTTAGTTTTCTCTCTTCCTTTGTCTCTAATTGACTAAGCTTTGATTTCTTTGCCTTCTTAAGTAGAAAGAAAGCGACTGACAAAGAAGAAGAGTTTCTACCTTGGAAAGATAGAAAGGGGTTGCAAAAGTCAACTCGTGAAAGCAATCATTAAGAAGTTGGACCATCTAGAAGGCTGAGCCCTATCATCAGTGAGCGGCATGAAAAAGCCTTAACCTTGGTGAGGAGGAGAGAGGAGTAGAATAGGTGAAATCGGACTTCTTCGAGTACGTCGGGGCGGCAGGAGTTTATACTCTTTCTATGGTAGTGGTGGCATTTTTATTCCTTTATGTAGTGATTCAGTGCCTTTGCAGCTTGGCCGTAGATGATAACTTTATTACTAACCTTGCTTTATCTACCGCCTTGCTAACCTTATATACTAGCAAAATTATTCTGTTCATATCGTTATAACCTACACTTTATTTCGGTGGAGGTAAGATGGATAGATTTAAAAGCAAGTGAAATAACTAGTTAATGAAATATACGTCATGGAAAGGAGTAGGTTTCTCTTCAAAAGGGAGGGTGATGTAAGGGGTTTGAGATCAGAGTTACGGCTCAATGGGGGTTGCACTTTAATAAAGCCACATTGGGCCTAGTGTTTGATCCAGTCTCATACCAAGAAAAGATGACCAGGTCCACTATGATTAGGTGAGGTTTTTTTTCCATTGCACCAGAACAGACGTTAATACGATTGCCTTAAAAATCACCACAATTCTTTTCTATCTTAAGTAGTTCTTCGATATGAGTTGCCTGGCAGTCTCACGCTTGTAGCTTAGGAAGAAGAACTACCTACCAAGGGCTTTACTTACACAAGGCCATATGAGTAGTCGTTGGAGTTATTTATTATTTTTCCTCCGACTCATTCCTTACTTTATCTAGTTGGAATGGCTGGGAGGCGCAGCATAGGGGATGCGATTTTATCATTCGCAGCGTAAGAATTCTGACTTTTTATAGCTAAAGCGGAGACAAAGCAGGCTTTACATAGTTAACCAGGGATGACCTCTCTGTTTGTTTGGAAGCAAAGTCTCTCTTATTCGACCAAAGAGCATTGTCGCCCCCTTTCCCGTCGGCCCAGGACTAGACTGTTTGTTGGTGGACAGGGGCGCATATATAAAAGCATTTCATATACTCATTTTCGATAGGATATTTAATATCCATTTAATCATATTTATATATGTAGACCATGATATCACTACTTATTCACATTCATTAATATAAGAAGTATGCATTATATCTTTTATAGAGGGCCTATAACTATACTTTAGTACAATATTTATAAAAAACAGCATTTCCATGCCCTTTCCAAATCATTTACAAAATATTTGTCAGAGTTCATCTCTTATCTTTGAAAATCCACAATGTAAAGTACATTCCATCATAATATATATATATATATATATATATATAATATTCTTATGAAGATCTTTACATCTTTTGATTTCAATACAAAGTAGTCACATGCTATCATAAAATGAAGTGTATGCATGAGATGGAGCATTTACTTATACTCCGCACGATTTGACGATGACTATGGGCTTTACGGTCTTCGGTCTTGCCACTATCTACTCGGTACGTGCACGTGGAAAGCCAATGCACTAAGCATTTTCATGCTTAATGGTTATTTGCATTTCTATTCTCATTTCAAACAATTATACCACATTACTTAAAAACGGTGCTTTTCATGCATGGCATTAACGATGTCACGAAAACATTCAACGTATTTTCTGATATTTTTCAGCATGCTTTCTCGCGTCGCTGACGGCGCATGGCGTATACCGTTTATAGTAGTTTGCTGCGTGGCACCGTTTGGCATCCTGACCGCGGAAGTAGTGATTACCGTCTTTCATTTACTCCGTGCGTTTATGTTGCGTCGCGACCGATTCACGCGATCGATACGTTTATTAGTCGTTTCTGCGCCAAAGTCCTGGCGGAAGCGGTCGTGGATAACGGGGTGTCTGAACCGGATCCCGCTGAAGTGGCTTCCGTATGGCGTTAACGGCGCCGATGCGGCGGAAGGTCACCGACTGCATCGCCGGCGCGTTGGCGTGGCGTTATCGGATCTTTTCCAACTGCGGAGGTAAAGGCTGGCTTCCTGTGCCACTTGACCCGCGCCCTGATCGCCATGCGATGACCCAATGAACCTAGGGCTCAACTTGCTTTTTCTCCTGAATTTTATGACTTTCTTCCAAGGAGAAACTTTCAAGAACACTTTCTCTCCGATCTCATATTGAATGTCTTTTCTCTTCGAGTCGGCATAAGACTTTTGTCTATCCACGACTACCTTTAATCTTTACGATCATTTCGCTTCTCACCGGTCTCTTGGATAAATCGGGGCGATTACTTTCTCTCACTTAACTGCGCCAACACATTGTAGTATTCTACTTCCTTCCCATAAGAGGCTCGTAGGTTCCATTCGATACTTTCGACTAGAAGCTATTTTTTATACAAATTCAACTAGAGGAATACATCTATCCAGCTACCCTAAAGTAAAGTTGATCCACCTGACTTCTAAGAATATCCTCTACAAAACTTGAATAACTCTCTCCGATTGTCCATCAGATGCGTAGTGGTGACTAAAACCATGTGGACCTCTAGAATTTCTTGATACGGTGCGACAGACTTAGTGACCAAGGTTTTTCTTACCCTACCTTATTTCTTTTCTGTCATACACTTCTTTCTTCACCCTTTCAACATTTAAAGCACATGTCACAATCTTAGAGTAATCATCATGGCCGAATCCTGTGACATAGGCCTAAATATAGTCATTTAGGTCATCCACAAACTTATAGCACTTTTCTTCCTCTGTAACTAACATCTCTGGAGCATACTTGCTCAACCGGGTGAATTCCCTTTGATACTCTGTCACACTTATCTGCCTCTGCTTCAAATTATGGAACTCTCTTCTCATATTGCTAAGGTAGATTCGACCCACACTTATCCCTTTGATACCCTTTGATACTCTGTTCGCAGTACTACTACATTGACCCTTATTGGTAGCCACTACCAATCTATCCCTAACTTTCGAACATGGCGGTTAACATTCTCTTAAGAGCGTGTAATTAGTCATTTACAATACTGCATTTCACATTTCACGATATAATTAACATTCATCGACGGATTCACTTTTACATCGTGAATCTCGTCATATTTACCACTACATGGATTCCATTTATAAATCAATTAACCAACACTCAAACAAATTCATTTAGTTTAGAAATAGAAGCACATATGTAGATGATCGTCAAACATTTCGAATTTAAGCGGTTGAGCAAAAACGCATAGATTTCATAACAAACATTCAATTTGTTTGACAAACAAATAAAACTTGAAACAAGAAGAAAAGAAAATATGAAGAACAAACCAAAGAATGTCGATTCTTGACTCCTGTTCCTTGTATCGATCTTAGCTCAGGTTTTATCATCGCTCAGCCCACAATCCATTCATCTCACGTCCTGTTCGGAGAACAAACAAAGAAAAATCAGTCATGCATGCCAGTGTTTTTGGTTAGGGTTGATTTCTACCCAGCACACCTTCACTTGTAAAATTTTCTAGGGACAAATGAGCCCTATTTTATCCAAATTTCTTTAATTCCATTGTTCCTTTATAAATCTAATTTATTCAGAAATTGGAATCATCCAATTCGGAGCACCGAAACTCAAGATATGTCCTAAACTACCAGGACTACTCAATTTTCAAAACAAAACCAGAATTTTCCTGAAAATAGAGCTTTACATTGATGAATTTCTGGGTCCAATGGGGTCCAAATTTAAATACACTTATATCAAGGAAATTTGTTCTCCTAGAAGTCTAGTTTACCCATAAATTTGAATCACTCAATTTGGATGATTAGGCTTCGACTTATGGCACAAATACCAAGCGTACCAAAATAGAACTATTTATGAAAATAGAACTTTACTTTGACGAATTTCTGGGTCCAATGGGGTCTAAATTTGAATACACTTATTTCAAGGAAATTTTTTATCCTAGAAGTCTAGTTTACCCAAAAATTTGAATAACTCATTTTGGATGAGTAATGGCTAAGTTATTGGCAAAACAAAAACATGGGTTTGAAATTTTTTTGACAGCATCTCCCCTAAAACCCTTACATTTCTTTTATACAAAAATTTCCCCAAACTAATCCTAATCAAAGAAAAAAGGCTGCTTGAACTCTAACTCAAACATATGAATCTTTGAATTATGGTTTACGATCGAACAATCAAAGAGGGAGTTAGGAGGGTTCCTAACAAGCAAAAGGTGAATCCATACCCAAACTTATACAAGTATCCATACCTTAATCTTTTTGAACACTCCTCTAGCTTTCCTTCTTCCTTCCTCTTCAAGAACAAGTAGAATCCAAAGATGGAACTACTCCCTCTCTGTAGTAGCCACAACTTGGACTTCTTAAACTTTCCTTTCACCTTTTTTTTTCTCTTCTTCTTTGCAAGCACTATTAGATCTCCAAAGCCATTGAAGTGCAATCACCAAAATTTGATCTTCTTCTCTCCAAAACGTGAACCCATAAGCCCTAGTTCCCTTTTTCCCAAATAAGAAATGATCTCATTTCACTAGACCAAATTTGGTCTTATTCTCATCTTGTATAAGGCCTTGTTTGGCCTTCCCCTTTTTGGATTTTTTTTTCATTCTTGTATTAAAGCCCTTCATTTCTATTTCATTTGCATAACAACTTATCACATGTCTTCTTTGGCATATACTCTTCTTCATTTATGACCTTTTGGTTTACCAATTTAACCTTGACTCTTTTATTAATTCCAGTTTTATTTTTTATTTTTTTTCACTTTAAAAACCTTTATTTCTATCACTTAAAACTGATAAAATAACAAATAAATAAAATAAAAATTTATAATAGCATATAATACTATAAGGTAAAATAGTAAAACAACAAGGTTATTTTTTAGGATGTTACAACTCCTCCCCACTTAGAAGATTCTTCCTCGAAATTATCTTCATTGAACAATTGCGGATATTGTTGACGCATAGTTTCTTCACTTTCCCACGTGGCGTCCTCCGTCTTGTGGTTCTTCCACAATACTTTGACTAATGGAATTCGTTCGTTCCTCAATTCTTTGATTTCTCGATCCAAGATTTCTACGGGTTCTTCTTCGTAAGTTAAGTCCAGGCGAAGCTCAATAATCTCCGAAGAGATCACTTGGGAGGGGTTTGACCTATACCTCCTTAACATTGAAACGTGAAAGACGTTATGGATCTTTTCCAATTTTGGAAGTAAGGCTAACCTATATGCCACTAGACCTACTTTCTTGATCACTTCATATGGCCCAATGAACCTAGGGCTCAACTTGCCCTTTCTTTTGAATCTCATGACTTTCTTCCAAGGAGAAACTTTCAAGAACACTTTCTTGCCGATCTCATGTTGAATGTCTTTTCTCTTCAAGTTGGCGTAAGACCTTTGTCTATCCATGACTACCTTTAATCTTTCTTTGATCATTTTCACCTTCTCCTCGGTCTCTTGGATCAAATCAGGGCCGATTACTTTCTTCTCACTTAACTCATCCAGCCACTTTGGTGTTACACGCTTCCTTAAAGTAAAGGCTCGTAGGTGCCAATTCAATACTACATTGGAAGCTATTGTTATACACAAATTCAACTAGAGGAATATATCTATCCCAACTACCCTTGTAGTCGATCACACAACTTCTAAGTATATCCTCTAAAACTTGAATAACTATCTCCGATTGTCCGCCAGTGCAACGGGTGGAAGCGAAGTGATGAGGGTGGCCAGGAGTACTTAAAGCCTCTTGTAATTTTCCCCAAAATCTCGAGGTGAACCTTGGATCTCTATATGAAATGATAGACATGAGAATCCCATGTAACCAAACTATTTCCTCTATGTAAAGCTTTGCCAACTTATCAAGTGAATAGTCAGTTCTTACTGGTAGGAAGTGAGCTAACTTTGTCAATCGATCTACCACGACCCAGACTGAATCATGCTTTCTCCCTATCAATGGTAACCCGACCACAAAATCGATTGTGATTCGGACCCATTTCCACTCAAGTATTCTAATAGGTTTCAAAAAACCCGAAGGAACTTGATGTTCCGCTTTCACCCTCTGGCATACCATACATTTGGTCACAAAATCCGAAACATCTTTCTTCATTCCGGACCACTAGTATGAAGTTTTCAAATCTTGATACATTTTCATGCTACCAGATGTATAGAAAATGATCCACAGTGTGCCTCTTCAAGAATGAATTTCTTCAACTCACTATCATTGGGTACACAAACCCGGTCTCTATAATACAATAATCCATTATCATTCACTGAAAACTCAGTTTCTTTCCTCATTCTATTCTGACTTACAATGGTAGAAATTTTCCCATCACTCTTTTTTGCTTCCTACACTTGATTTGACAGATTTGGTCTTGCCATTAATTCCGCCACTATTGCACCGTCGTATGATAATGACAAATGAGCATTCAGCGCTCGTAATGTTTGCACTGACTTTCTACTCAGAGCATCTGCCACTACATTAGCTTTCCGGGGTGTGTCGTGACCTGTCGTAATCCTTGATCAATTCCATCCATCTATATTTGTCTCGAAGCTAAGCTCCGTTCGCGAGGCAAATAGTTAAGACTTACCCCATGATCGATTGTAAATGAGACACTTTTCTCCATAAAGGTAGTGTCTCCATATTTTTCTAATACAAACACAATGGCGGCCAATTTCAAATCATTCATAGGGTAATTCTTTTCATGTGGCTTCAACTGCCTTGAAGCATAAGCTACCACTTTACCCTCTTGCATAAGGACACATCCGAATCCATTTAATGAAGCATTGTTGAAGATCACATATTCTTTACCGAAGGTCGGCTGAGTAAGAACCGAAACCTTGGTTAAAAGTGCTTTCAACTTTTCAAAACTAGCTTGACACTCTCCACTCCACTCAAATCTCACATTCTTTTGGAGTAATCTAGTCATCATAGATTTGTGGTATTCAGAAAACCCCTTACTTGAACTTCTGTAGTAACCTTCTAAGCCTAGTAAGCTACAAACTTCCGTGACACTTCACCGATTGGTTTTCCATTCGAATCACTTTTATCTTCTTGGATCCTCCCCAATTCCTTCGCCAGGTATTACAATGTGTTGAGAAAGGACACTTTAATAAAATTCATACTTACTCATTTTGCATACAATTGTTCCTTTCTCTCAGGTTTCTAACACTACCCAAAGGTGCGTATCATGATCTTCCCAGTCCTTTGAATACCTGAGGATGTCATCTATAAACACCACTATGGCAAATCTAAAACTATTGGAAAACATGATTCATTAAGTCCATGGCTTATTTACAGTTGCATTTGTCAACCCAAACGGCATTACAAGGAACTCATAATGTCATATCGTTCATATGCCGTCTTATTCACATCCGCATCCTTAATCCTTAATTGATGATGCCCGAGCGTGGTCGATCTTGAAAAGGCACGCACCTTTGATTAGTCGAATAAATCAATTCTAGGTAATGGATGCCACTTGTTCTTCACTTTGTCATTTTGTTCAGTTTCAATACATAGCAACACACAATAGAAGTGTCTGGTATTTCTTCTTAACAAAGGCCTTTAGAGCTCCCATGGGGATAATCCCTTCTCTAATAATTCTTATGACTGAAGCTTCCAACTCTTTTTTTAGCTCCCACGAGAGCCGTATATCTACGATTAGTGGATGCCCAGGAGTGGCATTTGGAACAACGTCAATTGCGAATTCAATTTCCCTTATTGGAGGCAATCCCGGCAACTCCTCCGGAAACATGTTCGAATAATCTCAAGCGCGTAAGATACGTAAGCCAGGCGTTTCCTCCTTTACGCGTCGACCCACGTATACGAATAGGCTTCACACCCTTTCCGAACCATTGTTCTAGCAGTGGCGGTCGATATCACATCAGAGTGGTGGTTTGATATCTCATCGATAAAACTTACTTCCTCGCGTTTTTCCCGGTTGTCAACAGGATCAGTGGCTGTTCTGATCAACCGCCCTACTTGGTGATGGGACAACCAATTCATCCCTAATATCACATTGAACTCTCTGAATGATAACTCGATCAAGTCTCCTGGAAACTCATACTCTCGTATTCTGATGGGATAATCTCTATAAACTCCATTCACAACAACACTTTGCCCGATCGGGTTTGTTACGAATATCATGCTTTCGAGTTTCGCACCGACAAACTACCCAGGCCCAAGGAATGGAAGTACAAACGCATAAGAATGGGTTGACCCTATGTGCATAAGTGCATATACCCAATAGTATCAAAGATATTGAAATTACCCGGCTAGCTATCACATCAGGAATGTTATCTTGATGATGTTTAAGTATTATGCGTTTCTGGATCTAACAATATGGGCATATGATGTAGTTGGGATGTTACTCTTGTCATTACTTCCCTTACAGTGTGCCCGATGAAGCTATACCTTTGGTCTATAGGGTCTTTGTCAAAGAATGGACTCTAGGACAATCTTTTACTTTGTGCTCATTAGATCCACAAACTAAACAAGCACCTGTTAGTCTCGACAAATGCCTTTATGTCTCCTGTGATGTGTGTAATAGAAGGAGGCGGATCTTACGGAAGAATCCTCACAGGAGCCTTAGCTACTGATGGTGTTAGAGATAGTCTTACTCTGGGTAGTTTAGAGTGGTCTCTCTATAGTGTGGGCGGCCCCTAGAACTCTATGGACCTCTAAATTTCTTATTATGGTGCTAATACGAACTTGAATGACCAGGGTTTTTCTTACCCTACCTTCTTTCTTTTAAATCGTACCCTTCTTTCTTCACCGCTTCGACATTTAGCCACGTAATAAATCTTAGAGTGATCATCATAGTAGAATCTGTGGCACTTAGGCCCCAGAATATAATCATTAGGCCATCCTCAAACTTATGGAACTTTTTCTTCCTCATGTAACATCTACAGAGCATACTTGTAGCAAGACAATTCCTCTGATACAAATCACACTCATCTGCCTCTGCTTCAAATTATGGAACTCTTTCTTGTGCTAAGGTAGATTCGGCCCTTTTTGTGTTGCTTTGAAATTACCATATGAAAAACTCCCATGTAATATTTTAGATGGTCTGGGTTACGGTCCACAGACACCCGCGTTGGTATGGCTTTTCATTCTCTCTATTCTTTCGAGCCAATTTTTCGCAATAGAAGGCTTGTCATCTTTCTTTCCAAGAAAATCTATGGGTCAGTATTTTTCCATTCTCTTAATTGTTGTTCGTTGAGGGACAACTTGGGATCGTTGAGCTGCTCTTTGCAATGCTTGAGCTATTTGCTGGAGGATATCAATAGTACCTCTTGCGATTTGTCCTTGCTCATGTATCGATGGAGCATGGGATGCTTGCCTAGCATCCACACTAATGGGGCCCATTTGAAACTCCACGGGTCACCTCGTGTGGGGCTTGAACTTTCCATGCCAACCTGTAAGACCAACAAGATTCGCATCGAGTCCGTCATCCATTTATATGCAATCTGATGCATGACACATAATCTGAAATCAATTCATAGAATCACCTAAACCTAAACATTGATACGAAATATATGCATCTTACTTAATCATTTTAAAAACATTCAACATGTTTCAAACAACCTTTCAACGCTTCTCCTATGATCCATGCAATATTTATAAATATACCATTTTATAGTAGTTTAGATACTTTCATTTTGTCGAATATAGAAATACAATATTATCATCTTTCATGCTCCCGTGTGTTATTATTCTTGTTGACTCGATTCACAATCACCTGATTATTAATAATTTTTGCCCTTAAATGAATCCTACTTAAGGAAACTTTTGATCTGTAGGATAACAAAATCACTAGCACGGTGCATTGAAATTTGAAGGCGATATAAAACATTTAATAACGATTATTGTCGGTTAGACTCTGATTTGGTTATTTTATTTTTATTTTGTGTACACTATCGATCTTGTCTGAGTTGGGCTATGGATTGAGCATATACTATAAATCATTTCTTCCTTGATCTTGCTACGTAACCACTGTGGTATACCAATCTATCCTTAACTTCGAACCATGACGGTTGTTAACATTCTCTTAGGGCATTAATAATTATTCATTTTTAATACCATTTTTACATTTCCGATCTGAATTAACATTCGACGGATTCCCTTGTACATGAATCCATCATGTTTGCCACTACATAGTTTTATTTATAAATCAATTAACCAACACTCGAACAAATTCATTTTATGGTTCAAATAGAAACTTTTATACGGAATGTTAGTCAAACATTTTCAGATTTAAGCGGTTCAAACCCAACTTGATTTCTACTTGAAACATTCCAGTTTGTTTGACAAACAAACAAAGCGACAAGAGAAGAAAAGTATGAAGAACAAACCAAAAAGATTGTCGATTCTTATTCCTATTCCTTGTATCCCGATCTTAGCTTAAGTTTATTATCACCAAGCCCTTAATCCATTCTGATTCGTGTGTCAGAGGAAACGAACAAAGAAATCGGTCGCCATCTTAGTGTTTTTTTGGTTAGGGTTGATTTCTGTCACCTTCACTTGTAAGAATTTTCTAGGGACAAATGAGCCCTCTTTACCCAACAACTGAAGTCCATTGTTTATCTATAAAATCTATTTTATTCAAAAATTGAATCATCGAATTAGAAGCACCAAAACTTCAGATATGTCTAAACAACTAGGGTTGCTATTTTCTCAAAATAGAACTTGAATTTGCCCGAAAGCCAGAATCTTCACTTTGATGAATTTCTGGGTCCGATGGGGTCTAAATTTGAATACACTTATTTAAAAGAAATTTATTCTCCTAGAAGTCTAGTTTACCCATAATTTTGAATCACTCAATTTGGATGAGTGAAGCTGACTTATGGACCAGATACTTGAAACTATACCAAAGCAGCAAAACACTTCAAAACGGATCATAATTTGCTCGAAAATAGAGCTTTACTTTGGCAATTTCTGGTCCAAGGGTTCATTTGAACCACACTTATTTCAAGGAAATTTTTTATCCTAGAAGTCTAGTTTACCAAAAAATTTGAATAACTCAATTTGGATGAGTAATGGCCAAAACAAAAATATGGGTTTGAAAAAATTTTGACAGCATCTCCCCTAAAACCCTTACATTTCCTTTATACAAAAATTCCCCAAAACCAATCCTAATCAAAGAAAAAAGGCTGCTTGAACTCTAACACAAACATATATATACTGAATTGTGGTTTCGCCAATCGGAAACACAATCAGAGAGTTAGGAGGTTCACAACAGCAAATATGGTGAATCCATACCCAAACTTATACAAGTATCCATACCTTAATCTTTTTGAACACTCCTCTAGCTTTCCTTCTTCCTTCCTCTTCAAGAACAAGTAGAATCCAAAGATGGCTTCTCCCCCTCTCTCAACCGTAGCCCTAACTTGGACTTCTGAACTTTCCTTTCACCTTTTTTTTTCTCTTCTTCTTTGCAGGCACTATTAGATCTCCAAAGCCATTGAAGAGCAATCACGAAAATTTGATCTTCTTCTCTCCAAAACGTGAACCCGTAAGCCCTAGCTCCCATTTTTCCCAAATGAGAAATGATCTCATTTCACTAGACCAAATTTGGTCTTATTCTCATCTTGTATAAGACCTTGTTTGGCCTTCCCCTTTTTGGATTTTTTTTTCATTCTTACATTAAAGCCCTTAATTTCTATTTCATTTGCATAACAACTTATCACATTTCTACTTTGGCGTATACTCTTCTTCATTATAACCTTTGGGTCTTCATTTTGACATGTTACCAATTTAACCTTGACTCTTTTAATAATTCTAGTTTTATTTTTTATTTTTTCACTTTAAAAATCTTTATTTCTATCACTTGAAACCAATAAAATAACAAATAAATAAAATAAAAATTTACAATAGCATATAATACTATAAGGTAAAATAATAAAACAAGAAGGTTATTTTTTTTTTGGGATATTCTGAGCATTTCCTTTCTCGTATGGGCGAAAGCACATAGCCTGACATCTTTCTTCTCGACGGATTGGAGAAGGGAAATATTGTATTAAATCAATTGATCATGCGACTAACTAAATGGTAGTAACGATATCGATCTTTCTCCCCAAATGGTACACAAGTGAGTTATTATTCTCATTCTACCTATTGTGCTTAAACTATTTCCGTCAATCCATACGATACACTCCTTCGTATCGTCAATTAGTTTGAGACAGTAGAAAAGAAGGCTTTTTGCTGGCTTTATAGTTCCTTTCACTGGACCCTAGGGGATAGGCCATCAAAACTCCGTGTGCTCTTACACATGGAGACCACCATGTCTAGCATAAGCACCGAGGAAAATAACTGATTCGTGCCATAGTAGGGTGATGTTGGAATCATGATATTTGTATCTGAAATTTCCTCCTACTGAAGTAGTCAAACTCTGCCAGTATAGCGGCATTCAGAAATCCGAATACGGGGATGGAGTTTCTTTGCACAAATGATTAACAGGTGAGGCAAAAATGGTGAATTTCACTTTGGGATTTAAGAGATTTATAAAAAGCAGTGGGTTTTCCCAGTGGTGTGCGGGATGATATTAAATGAAAAATAAGAAAAAGAAAGAAAGAAATAAAAAGAAAGAGAAACACTCCTTAGTATGATGCGGGGCTTAGGATCACAGGAGCAGCGAGGTTCTCCGGGTTCTTTTTCCTCGCATTGGGGAGGTGACATATAGTCATCTCCCGAACCGGTTCTTCATTTAAGCTGTATAAGCCATTTTTAATAATTTTCCTTTTGATAAATGAACCTACTAATACATCGATGGTGTAGCAGCCAGAATATGAAAAGTAGTCTCTGGACTCCCTTTCAATGGATCATAGAGGGTAACTAATGAATCTTTGTGGATCTAGCAATAAGCATCCACTCAGACCCTAAAAAGCTTACCAAATGCCGCCATTTAGGAGATTCGAAGGGGATAAAACCTAA
Organism: Tetrastigma voinierianum; assembly: GCA_016808115.1. Classification (NCBI taxonomy): domain Eukaryota; kingdom Viridiplantae; phylum Streptophyta; class Magnoliopsida; order Vitales; family Vitaceae; genus Tetrastigma; species Tetrastigma voinierianum. Next base: position 111,785 of record JAEQBH010001669.1, on the reverse strand, counting down.
AGTTAGAAATGGCTTTAAAATTGCCGGTAGTACTGCGTGAAGAGCAGGGGGCCTCCATTGCCAGTCTAACACCCGGCAGCACACACTCTCACTGCCAAGGAGGAAAGGGTTTTGTGCGCTCATCCTCAGTTGTCATCCTTGGAGGTGTTTGGCACGAAAGTGAGGAAAGAGGAGAGAGAGAAGAGAAAGCTAGAACAAAAAACATATTAATAGAAGATTCAAAGAAAAGTTAGGGTTACAAAATGTCATAAGTTGGCTTATATAATATACAAGAGTGTGAAATACCAAAAATGCCTAAATGTATATTCTATTAAGACAATGGTAATTAATCAAAACGAAATTAGTTTAAGGACAAAAACATCAAAAACCGCCGAGGCGTGATTTCGCTATCTTGGGGAAATTTAACTAGCATGGCGAAATTCTAGAATAGCGAAAATGAAAAGAGGGTGTTATTAAATGCCGCATTAATTTTAAGCTGGGCTAGCGAAATTTACGCTAACTGTAGAAAGAATTTGCATGTGAAAATTTCGCTAGATAACGGTACGGCGCATGGTGCGAGAGTACGCATCCTGCGAGAATTTTAGCAATGCATAGCGAAATTCAGCATTCTCTCTCCTGACTCTTTGTTCCATTGGCTTCCTACGACTCGCATTTCTGAAGCTTCACACTTCTGCATCATCTTCTTATTTCTTTATTTTATGCTCTTCTTTCCTCTTGGTGAGTCTATGATGTTGGTTTGGCTCGAATTCTTCATGTTTGAATCGACTCAACAAATATAAGCATGATTAGCTGCCAAAACTACAAATTGCCACAAAATCAGATCTGTTAGTACCATAGGGACCGACGTGTCGGTGGGTTAATTATAATTAGTACAAAATGTGCTCAAAACCTATTAAAATAGAGTTCAAAGCCTCTGCTTTTTGAGCGACCCAATCAATAACCACTCCTATTTCTAATCTCCTCTCTTTCTTAGGTAGTTGGTGGGAAGTGCATTTATGAATGGTATAATTTCACCTTGATCTTACTGTGCGATCCACTTGCTATCGGTCGGTTATGTTGCTCACTGTCGTTCATCTTGCTAGTAGTTTTTCGGAACATTCGTTATCGTTTGAATTTTCTCTCAAGGGCATTCTTTTTCCTTATAAGAGGGTATTCGCCAGACAATAGGTGCAGGTTGCTGTGTATTATATTGGTCGGGCTTTGAGTCGGCGTGAGACACTCTTTCTCTTATTTATATAAGGCATATTACTGACGATTGAGGCATCTAGCTCTAAATTGGTAGAACAAAGAGAATATTCTTCTTCACTTATTCGAAGAGGTGGCTTAAACTCCTTTAAAGACATCCATGACACACATTGAAAGAAGAAATAAGAAGTCCAGCTGTGATTTATTTCCTGGCGTTTATTCAGCTGAAATCATCCTTGGTGAGAAACTAGAACACGAACTTCATTATATCTTATTGTTTTATCGAAGTCTACTTTGCTTTATCTGAGGCTGTTCCTAATCCCCAAAGGAGACTTGAAGAGGCGAGGTCTCGTATCTTGAATCCTCTCTTTATAGGAAGCTAGGGTGGTAGTGCTAGAAGAGATCTTTAGGACCTCTGCATAAGCGCCCCTTTGTTGTCTTTGCGACTACTTATATAGTACTCGGACTAGCAGTGCTTAACACCCCAAAATATAAGTATCGGTTTGCATAACATGTTTGGGAACAAAATAAGTTAAATTCTTATTTTTAAAATTTATATTGTGAAGAATGAAAAAAATGATAAAATAAGATCTGCAAGAATTCGAGGTAAAATAATAAATCTCATTTAGAACTCAAGGGTAAAGTAAGGGAGCAGTTTATATACCATTGTAAATATTTGAAAAGTAAAAGTGTAAATGAAGAAAAGGAAGGACTTTAATGCAAAAAAAAATGGAAAACCAACAAAAATGACAAGCCAAACATGACCTTATGAAAGAATAAGAGATAAGACCAAATTTGGTCTTATAAAAGAACATTTCTCCTTATGGTTTGAGAGCTTAGGGTTATGATTGAGAGAAGAAGGGAAAAGTTGGTGATTTTGCTCCATGTGATTAAAGATTTTGGTGATCAAGAAGAAGGAGGAAGAAGAGAGAAAAGAAAAAAGGGCCAGAATATGGAAACTAAACCTAAAACCATTTTTGATGATGTTTGGGTTTGGGGAAAACCCTAACTTTACATGATAATGATGTTTGTTGGTCTCAGCTCAGTTATATGGTTGTTTAAGTTGGTTGTGGTCCTTAATTGAAGAATGTTTGTAAAAGAATGCGGGGTTTTTAGGGAGATCTTGCTCAGTACCAAAAGCTCACGTTTTTGTTTTGACCCTTAACTTGGCCATCATATCAATTAATTGATTAAATGGCGCCTTCTGGAGAAAAATAATATGAAATAAGTGTATTCAAATTTGGACCTCATTGGACTAAAAAATTTCGTCAATGTGAAGCTCTATTTTTGGGCAGTTTCTGGTCTGTTTTGGTACAGCTTTAGTGTTTAGGCCATAACTTGGCCATCACTCATCCAAATTTAGTGATTAAAATTTTTAGATAAACTATACTTCTAGGAGAACAAATATCCTTGAAATAAGTATATTCAAATTTGGATCCCATTGGACCTAGAAAATTTGTCAAAGTGAAGCTCTGTTTTCGAGTAGTTTCTGGTCTGTTTGGGTACAGTTTTAGTGTTTAGGCCATAACATGGCCATCAGTCATCCAAATTGAGTGATTCAAATTTCTAGGTAAACTAGACTTATAGGAGAACAAATCTTCTTGGAATAAGTGTATTCAAATTTGGACCCCATTGTACCTAGAAATTCGTTTAAAAGAAGATCTATTTGTAGGAAATATTTTCGTATAAAGAGATTCAAGTGAATAAATGAAATTGTAAAAGAATTATAAAAGCGATTGCTATATGAACTATCATTACATGAACAGAAATACGAACAATATTGAGAACATGATCATTCAGGTTACGATAAAAGTATCAGTTATAGTATATGTATAAGGAATCGCGTAAAGTATCTCATGTGAATACATGTGATTGCCATTATCCATGTATATGAAATGTTCATAGCTTGAACACGAAAAAAATGTAATAAGATTGTTTGTCCGCATATGTCCCCGAGTAGATGGATAGGTAGGCATGCCTATTAGGGATTACATGATATAGTTGGCCCCATTTGAATTCTTTCCACAATAGCCAGTTTAGGTCATTACAGTGATCCAGTTTGGGTGTCTGATGCAGGGATCCTTGTCATGCAGTGATGACATCTTGTACATGTAGTTTATACTCGTATCCACTTTTTGGAATATGCAAGCAAGACATAAGATGAGATAAAATTATTGAAATGGTTATAAGAGTCATGTAACATGAAAACAATGATTTGAATTGAAAAATGTGATAGAGTTACAGTTATATAAAAAGCACTATGTATTATGAAGAATGAACGTGAGAACTCTAATAAATGACAGTGTACAAGTAGTCGGATATATGAACAGCTAATGTGCAAATAGGAATTGTGTTAATTGTATATTGTCATTCAGGACCCTCTGAAGTGGTCATATATGTTATATGTTTCCCCTAGTACTCAAGCTTAACCTTACGGGTCATTTCATCTGTGTAGATGCGAGACATCCAGCCGTGCGACACGGGAGACTGACCTAACAGTGGAGTCAACATCTATAGGTCGCTACCTCTAATTTTGAATATGTACATGTAAAGGTTTTTTTTTTTTTTTTTTTTCATAATAGGACTTGTATATCATATAAGTCATTGAGGCTGGAATATTTGTCACGGGACATGTGAACACCATTATGGTAATAATGTTAAAAGTTTTATTTTCTCATGGATTAAGTTTAAGTTATATTCTGATACATTCAGTTATATTTTGAAATGAGCCCACTAATGTCAGTAACTCAGGTAAATGAGTCATAGTCCTGTGTCGCGTTCCCGCTTCTTAAGCAGGCGGGTTGAAATAACAGAGCATTTAATATCAATAAGCGAGTTTGCTTAACGGCTTATGCCTATCGCTGTACTCAAGGGATAAAGGGAATGGATGTAGACTAAGAAGACTTGACTTGTAAATTGGTTCGGATTAGCATTAAATAAAGGACCTACAATGACAGAGACCATTAGCTCTCTTTCACTCAGTTAAATAGTTCCTATGTTTGGAATCATAGCGGGAAAGGCAGGCTAAGCAGAAACTCTAGGAAATAAGTCTTTGATTCGATTTTCATTCTTTCGTCCAAAACCTCTAACTAGTCCTCCCGGCCCGAAGCCACTTGGGCTCTCTGTTGTCCACAGTTAAGAAGGCGGCCGAGGGCATGGGGCCAGAGTGAGGTGGTTTTAGCGAAGCCAGGATTAAGGAAGTTCGGCCGAGGATAAGAAAGTCAAAATCATTTGTCTCCATTGATCACCTATCAGTAGGGGAAGCAACATAGATGACATGAACTAACTAGGGTTTAGGTACTTGGTCGGAGCATTCATTAAAGAAAACACCTTCCAGAAATTATTCAAAGCTTTGGTATGAAATAATTTCCAATGTAAACTTCTAATTAGAATTCGTTGGCTTGTGGAGATGGGCGAAACTCAATTTTGGGTGATAACTAGTTGTTGGATAAGCCATTAATATAACATGCTGCTGTATCCTCTTTGCTTTCTAAAATTGTTGAATTCTTGCGGATATGATAGGAGCTGGAACTTAAAACTTGTTATTGGTCAGTAAACGAAGGCCATTTTCGAAGCCTTATATTATATTATAGGGGCGTAAATGACAACCTTACTCTACTCTTATTATATTATATATTATAATATTATAGGGACGCAAACGACGACTATTCGACTCTCGGCTCTCTACTCTATCTATATCTATATCTATACTATGTAATAGGGTGTTATCTCCTCTCGCTAGCACGCACTTCCTTTCTTCTCACTTCCCGTTTGCTCCATTTGGAGTCCTTTTCTACGAGATATCACGGGATTTTCCCACAACATCACACACAAAGGCACGCCCGACGCTACAAGGGGACCCGAGCATTGCTACCCACGCTGGGCGACTTATTGCGAGGGGGCGAAGGCTAAGGCTCCATGTTCGGTTCTGGTAAAGAGGGTGGAGGGTGGGTGTTGTGGATTTGATCATCCTCTGCTCGTAGGGACTCGGGGCACCACCCAAAAACGACACGGGCAACCCTAATCATCTCGCAGTTATGCGAACCAGCTCAATCAACCATAACCAATAAGAAGTTAGACTAGTAAAAAGAGCAGTACACACCCATATTCTAATACCTTACAACAAAAAAACCCAACTAACTATAACAATAGTCTGAGAGAATACCATAACTCGAATATATTGAGATTTTGAAAATGGAAAATTAAATTAAATAAAGGTTTGTGTGATCCTGTTTGCGTTTGACTTCATTCATTATAGAAGTACATCTTTGCCTTGAGCTCTCACTCCTTAGTTAAGGATGGGTTATAACAAGAGGTAGAAATGCTAGATTGTTGGTGTCGTGATAACCATAGCGTAATGCAAGTCTGGAGATTCTCAACTGAAACACGAGGAAGAAATTTAGAGACCCGATCCACATGTTATGGGTTGCATAGAAAAAGAGCGTAGATAACCGGTTCGTAGCGAGGAAAGATGAAGGAAGTGAAAAACAGCGGGATTACGAGCTGTGGAAGGTGTTTAGTCTACGAGAGGTTATATGGCCAAGTCCTTTCTCGCAAAGTGGATTGAACTACTAGAGCTTAGCTTATGGTGACTCTAACTACTTGAGAAAAGGGAATGAATCAGATAGCTTTTCTAGTATTTGCTCACATCCAGCGGGTAGTGCGGTGAATTACGATGATGGTATAGCCCTTCTAGGCGGGCATTCCCCTAAGTATAGATGTTTGTGTTCACTTTATTTTTGTCTTTCTAAGAGAAGAAAGGAGTTTCATGTATGGAAAAAAAAGAGGCTTTTGACAAACACAATTAAAGTAGTTGAGACTCTCTTTACGCTAGGAGTAGTGCACAGCGAGATTTAGTCGAGATCATCGGCCCCGAGTCCTTGTAGCTAAAGTAAAAATAGCGGGCTTTCATGCCCGGTAACAACATTCTTTTCTCTATTTTCCTAGTCGAAGTTCCTTTTGTTCAAGTCCAAGGCCGGTTCAATAGTGCAATTAGGAATGAGATAATGAAGAAATATAGTTGTTCAGAGAAAGTGCTTTTCATCTATCCTAGAAAACCAATGAGCCTATGTCATAAGTCAATCCTTTTTCCTGCCTCACATATATGTGATCAAGAAACGATAGAATTGAAGAAAGTTCTTTAGAACATGATCGATGTATTTGAGTAGATGAAATAGAGCTAGTCAGCTCAATTGGTTTCATAAAGTCGTTGAGTAGAGAAGCAGGGCAACCTTGTCTCTGTCCATGAGCTCAATGGTTTCTGTAGATCGATGATACAAAGTAGGAAATATGGAAGACATCGTTGAGAAAGATGTCTAGCTGGCGCTAAACTAGAAAGGAAATAGGGAATTAGATCACGAAATTATTTAGTGTAATAGAAATTCGGAAGAAGGAGATTGTCTGATATAAGCTGGAATTGATCCATTCTCTTAGACGCACTCTTCTATTTCTTACTTATTTGGGCAGGCGAGCTAGCTGTGGTGCCTTCATGACTTACCTTAATAAAATGATCAAATCAATCTTCAAATGAAATGCGCTATAGAATGAAATGATAATAGATAGTGTGATAGGGCAAGTTCTATGGTAGTTGAGGGCTCGAGCAAAAGGAGGAGCTAATTCGTCTAAGAGAGAAGGTCTATTGGGAAAGTGAGCACCTTCTTTCATGATAAGTGAGTAAGGGTCAAAAAATATGCAACTAAGTAAGGATTTGGAGAAGATCTATTGCTAGCGAGTCTCATTCTGGATTGAATCCTTAGTTGTAGCTCAATGAAAAGAATAGAAGATTGGATGCTTAGACCATGCATCTGCATTAATAGAGTTTCGTTGACTCTCGGTTGGACCTCACAACCACCGATGGCGGTTCACGACCTCTGCAGATTCTATTATTGGCTGTACTATCACCACCAATGATAGTGACAACCAAAGATTCCATGATTAGATTTTACCTACCATAGTGCTAGGGTCGACCGGGGCTTTGGGTTGAATGCAAACCTTATAGCATCTTCATTGACTTTAAATATACAGAAAATATATAAAACATCTTAACTATAAAGGTAGATTAGATTTCAACCACATGTATTGCATAGATCCATTATTTTCTCTTCATAGGTCTTAAGGGAATAGAAGATGGGGGATTGAATCCTGATTTCCTCTTCATTCACCAGGCCGTCATGCACCCTTTCTATGGATTGATCTTGACCTTATTTCACTGTGCCATTACTCGACCTGATCGGGTGGTCGGTCGGTATTATGGGGCATACGGAGCCCACTTGAGCCGCTCGCGTGAGTTTGTGGTGCGCAGTTCATACTTTACGCTGTGACAACTTAGCTTACTTATCTAGAAATAGAAGTGGCACTTGGAGCTTTACCCATCATTTCAAGTACACTCCAATCGAAAGTTTGATGCTTTGCTTTTAACGACGATTTGGATCAAAGTTGACACGCGTGTCATTCACTCGTTTAAGAAATTTATTCTAGACTCCACATATAAAGAAAGGGAGGACTTTAATTTTATCTTAAAAAGTGGCTATTGAGCAAGATTCATAAACGAATCCTTCGAAGATGAAATTGAAGTCCTAACATCTTGTTTAGAAAGCGGCAGAAGCTTGATATTGGTGAGTACTCCTTTCCTTACCATATAAGCAAAGTGTCAATCTACATAAATGAAAATCATAGATCTATGCGTATATTCTATTATATATTCCATGGCAGGTTTTTGTTGCTAAAAGCGTAACTTTCTCAAGTGATTCATGGGATACAAGGTATTGGTCTTCTTTGAAATGAAAGCCCTTGATCATGATTGGAGTCCCTATATTGAGTGGTTCCCTATTTTTGTGTTGAAGTCACGAGGTCCTTCTTTTTGTATTTCACTCACTCGATCCAAAGAACACCAGGCACAAGATGCTTCACTTGTGAATAAGATTTTTCATGGAGAATTACGAGAGGTTTTTTTTATTGCTTTGAAAACGTTGCCTTTGCTTGAAATACAGACCATTCCAACACAATTAAAAAAAAAGGACTTCTTTCATTCGATCCTCTTAAGAATAGGCTTCTTGTTAGTCATGACTATCAATCTCTAAGGCCAAGCTGCCGCGTCTTGAGGGCCATCTTTTCCTTTTTAGTTAGGTAATGCTCCGCTGATAGAGCGAGACTAGTCTAGTTGTTCGTCTATCGGGGAGCAGTCTATCGAAGCATATGTTGAGGTTTCAAAAAGATAACAAGTATCTTTGTAATTACATCAATATAGAACTTGCATATTCAACCGACTTCCACTTCACTAAATGTAGTTGACGGAGTGCATCAAGTGCGCCCTCTGATCCCGACTTACCTCACATCGGTGCTTCATTTTCTCGAGTTGGTATGGAATCGACCCTTTAGAGGTGAGATGGCCACACGTTCGTTTGTTATGGAGCAAACCGCACTTGACTCTATTCGTTAGTGGACGGCCAGGCCTTTTGAAAGCTACTATGATGTTAGATTGATCGCCCTCTTTGAAAGCATCTTTCTTTCCGATGAGCAGGCGAAGTACGACTAACCCAACTCACAGTCCGGTAGGTTATATTTTTATTGATAAGGAAGCGCTTGATCTGGGCCTTAGAAGGAGATCGAAATTACGTGGGATCAAGTGGGCAGTTCCCGTTTCCATGGCGGTCATCCAAGGACTTTCTTGATTGGGCGTGGAGAAGTTCTTTGATTGGAAAGAACTATATAAGGTGTGCGAAGGTGAAATTCCTGAGCACGGGTCATGCCTTAATTTGGTGGGATCAAGTCTAAGCAAGGCGTAAGCGGAAAGACAAAGGGAAGTACATGGGACAAGATGCGATCGAGGTTGTGGGAGAAATTTCTACCCTCTGATTAGACTTAGAGCTTTGAGTTACACTTTGGCACAAAGGATAAGGGGTGGGAGGAGAGCGTCTGAAAGCCTACTCCTAACACTGGCTGGGATTCCAATTCTACCGGGTTGTCTATTCGCAATGGCAGACTGAAAATCAACGAAGAATCCCTTGCTTGATTTGATAGGGCTTTAGGTTCGAAATCCGAGATGAAATGTCGATGCAATGGGATGTGAAAGGGAGTGGCCTATCCAGCTGACTCAGGCCTGGAAAACTAAAGAGAAGGACCATGAGCCTTGAAGGTGATAGGGGATCGACCTCTGCCCTTCAGCTAGGAAAGAGACCCGCTTTTTCCCAGCTCCATAAAGATATGGCACGCTGCAAATATAATAGAAAGTAAAGGCTTTGACTGACGAGTAGGATGGAGCCTTGACTTGAGCATTGTGCAAGTGCTTAAGGCTCCTTCGGGCCATAGCCTGGCTGATATAAACGGCAGCTTGGAAGCAAGCTACCGGCGCCTATCGTGAGAACTAGGCAGCAGTTAGTAATGCCTACCCATTTGTCTCGCTTCTTAGGCCCGTAGATTCTTCCCGGAGCGGTAAATGGCCCAGCGAGACGAGGACCCAGAACTACCTTGTCGCGGCTCTTACTGACTCCTTGCGGTACACAATTCATGAATTCCATTGAACTTTCTCGATTCCAAAGTAACTTATCCTTTTGGAGCTGACGTAACAAACTAAGCGAGCCTCTCGACGAAGCCATCATAAATCCTATCTGATTAAAAAAATAAAAAAAAGGCAGTTTCATTATGGTGGTATATCAGTCGCTTGTTTTGGAATTTCCAGTTCCAATTGGAGCACATAGATTCGTAAATGGATTTGTATGTATAGCAACTTCAATCGTGCATGTTGTTTCTTGAAAGTATCTTTTTTTCTAGGAACATGGTAAACCATAAATTATTATGTTTACGATTCTTCATCTACTGATGCAGAAAATGCTCCAATTTTCCATTCTCATATGAGGTCGGAAAGTTTATTATTGGCAACAGGTCGACACGAAGTGATTCATCATGCTCAAACATGAGTTGATCGCTCGTTAAGGATGATTTAAGATCATAAAATTCCCATAAATAGAATGAGAAGTCCATGTAAATGATCGATACCTTGCAAACAACAATGCTCCTTCCCCATATGGAATTGAAACCCGAGGCAATACGTTGAGTGGTGTATCTTCTTTGTCTTAGTTATTTCATGGGTGCCATTCTTTGTTGAGGTGGGGCTCGACCTTCCGTGTACATGGGACGGGTTTCACCTCATGCGGCTTAGTGGCGGAAGTTAGGGGAGAGATAGGGAGACCTCGTAGCTACCTGTCGGGGCGGGGATAAGCTTCTAAAGAACTCATCTTATTCCATCCCAAAAAACGGACCCCATAACGCTAGCTCTTCACTTTTGTTCTATTCCATCCCATTTCATTATGGGATAACAGGTGGTTAGTTACCTATATGCGTTAGGTATTACGACCCGATCGGCTTAGACACGGGCAGCCGTGCCGCTCATTTTGTCTCGCCCTAAATGGAATGGCTCTCTTAGTTACGTTGTGCCCCAACCCAAGTCCCCACATCCGCTCTTCTATGCCCGCAACCTAAAGTTGGCTTTGCCAACACAAAATTAAAGTTGTCCCCTTCATTCTATGCTGACCCCGGCCCAAGTAGGGTTTTTGGGAACCTTGTTCCTACCGGGCTCATGGCCCCGCTGGCTTACCAGCGGTTGTGGGAATTCCCCCGTTCCCTAGTCGAAGACTTAGTTAGATGCATGATCTACTCCACGAAGAGCGGTATAGATGTATATGATATCATCACAACCTCTTTTTTCGTACTGCTAAGGATGCTTAACGCCACTTCGCCAATCGGCCTTACTTGCGCTTTTGTGTCTCTTAATGTGGTCAGCACTGGGTGTTTTCGAGTATCGAGGCTTACACCCATTCGCATTAGTTCATCCAAAGTTCCTTAACCTTATGCATGAATTATTGAATAAGCCATCTTTCTATCAAGGTTAAGGAGTCAACCAAGCATCTCAACGACTGGATTGAATATTCGGATGGAATTAGAGTTCACTTTGCCCGCCCTGAACAAATAGGAGGCGTAGGCCATAAGTCGCACATAAGGTGCTGGGTTGCACGACAAAAGAACACCCAACATATATATGAACACTCCTCCATGTGTAATATTCATCTTCATTGGAGCTTTTTGGTAGTAGTCATCACCAAAGGCCCTCACCCTCAGCTGTTAGCTCATTGGTAAGGCGAGAGCTTCAAGCCCGATTTTTGATGGCATACTCCCGACACAAGCACCACCAGACGAAGGGGGGATGGGGAAAGCTACATGCCCAAAACCTTCGACCCTTCTTTCTAAATGGGGGTGCATGGGGCACCTCATCTTGTCATTTCTTTGTTGCTCATTCCCGTTAGGCCGAAGTGCTTGGCCTTTCCCTCTTCGTGCCCACTCACATTTCGCTGACCTATTATGTGGTAAAGATGAGAGAGTACGAAAGAATAGTAAAGGGAGCACACTGTAGAAAGATTCTAAATATGAGATGTCCCCTTTGGATTCGAGAAGGAAATGAAGAACGGGAACAAAATGAAACGAAATAAGGCCTTTCTAGCTTTAGTTTTAGATGAGCTTATCCCAAATATGTCTGATAATAGAAAAGTAAGGTGGCTTGCTCTGACTAAGACTCCACTTTTTTCTCTGTTTATGAAGCGTCGTATGAATTTCCTGGAATGTATATAGAGCAAAAGAGAGAATGAAAGGATAGGAATATGAATTCGCACCTATGGGAATATCTCTACTAACGAACCATTTCCATAGTACGGGTGCTGCTGTGCCACGAGGCACGACCATGGAAGTAATGAAAAAGAAAGAGTTATGTAGTTGGACCATCTGCTCTATTCGTTCTAGTTTTGCTTCTCTAGAGAGGATGAGACGCTAAAAATGAAAGTGTTGGCAACACAGCACGAAGGGTACGATTAAGTCGACCATTAATGACTAGTTCGAACACCGGGAATTAGTGCAATCAAACTCAGGATCGTGGGCTTCTCTTAGAAACATGAAGAAAAGCCAGCTATTTATTATACTCGAAACTCCTTCGCCCGTTAGTGAGGGTGAGGGTTGCTTGTAGCCTAACCTTCTCGTTCCGACCACCCTGGTCCATCAAGAAGCACTTTACCTCTTCAATCCGATTTATGTTATTTTCACCATGTAGGAGTGAACGACACACAATCGATAAGCCAAACATTATTTCCAATGCATAAAAAAAAAAATTTTGACGATCTGATTCTAGAGGAGAATACATGTCCACAGAATTATCTCAATATCTTATTTCTAGAGTTTTCATCTGAGATCTTGTGCGTATATTCTTGGAATAGGTGAGAGGAAAAATATATACTTATTGGAAAGGGTTAAAGTTATGATGTTTGGGATGAATGTACCTCGTTTGGGTAGAAGTTGTGTTGACCGCAACATACTTTATCAATCGCATACCATCTAAGTTCTTGTTGGAAGCATCCCTTATTACTCTCATTTTGAAGTATTTGGCTATTGTTCATATATATATTTTTAGTTTCTTTAAAGAAAGCGAGTCAAGAACGATCTCATCCCTTGCTTAGTCAGTAGTCGTTCCAAAGGAATCGAGTAGTTCGATTGATGTAGCGGGTTATAGACACGGAAGGAAGATAGGAACTTCCCTACGCCCCAATGCGGCAGCTCATCATATCTCAACCGGGTGGAAAGCCTAGGAGCTGGGAATCAGAATCCAGGACAAGAGAGACATTAATGGCCTCAGATAGATTAGCTTAGATTGAGTTGTCCCTATCCCTATCAGTCAAGTGCTAATGACCTTAGCCGGTATGGAGCCAACCCTAGTCCCCACGAGTGAGTTTAGCTGGTCATAAAGAGACGGAAATAAGGGAATAAGTTAACATTTCATGACTTTATGATTGTTTAGAAGGCGAGAAAGGGCACAGATAAACAAACGTGGGGTAAATAGGTGGCATCGACCTATACAACTACTTCTTGACCAGCCTAGTTGCTAGTCACCATGGAGAGGCTCGACCAATTGCTTCAATGATTTTGGGTAACCCTTACAACCATCGAACCGGGGATCTACTTATCGAATGGTATTATGGCTAAAAAAGAATTTGATTACCTTAACCACGGGGGTGGTCTCATTCATCATGTGCCCTTTTACGGGATCCCATTCCCTTCTTTCTTAATCTGTCCTAGCCCGATTCATGAGTAGAAGGGGCTTCCTAGCCCAATTCAATAGGGATTCGAAAGAAAAAGAGAGCGCTTGGAGATATGTAATATCGTTGGATGAAACAACCTCTGATTCTGTGCTCCCAACATCTCTTTCTCTTCTCAGAGCACCGAGAAGTCACTCACGTCCAAGGAGGTTCATGCTCAATCTTAAAAGATCATTCAGCACACTGGAACCAGGACATCGTAGGGAGCTTCTTTGGAAGGCTTCTTGCTTTCCAAAGCACAAAACCTTTCTTTGGATGGCCCGTACTTGGCCTGTTGCCTATTTCTTTTCCCGTCCTCGCGCTTTCCATCCCAATTGCTTTGAGTCTGACATGTGCTTTTTCCTTAATTCCATCAAGCCTCCCTCTCAACGTAAATGGTAGTTAGGAACAACTTACTCTTCTTATTATTAAAATTATCAAAAGGCTAAAATAAAAGAAGTTGATCTCCTATTGAGTGAGGATTTTCCTTGGTTAAAGAAGCTAAGCAAAGTGTTATACTTAATATAGAGTGATTTTACCCAAGTCTCTGATTAAGATTGTCTGGTCTGCATGACTATGTATATATACTAAAGGAATCCTTGCCTTTCCAATCTCTCCCATTTTAGCTTGCTATAATCCTAAAGTTAATGAATCTTGGAGCAATAATAGATGAAAAGATGTTGTTATATGTTGAAGAAATATGAAATAGTCAACCTAATAGATATATATATATATATATATATATATATATATATATATATATATATATATATATATTACATCTTACTTTCAATCTCTCCCCTTTCGACTTGCTACAATCCTAAGTTGTAGATCTTGGAAACAATAATAGATGAAAAAAGATGTTGTTATACGTTGAAGAGCATATGAAATAGTCAACCTAATATATTTATATATATATAAAGTTTCATCCTAGTTGAAATCCCTTTAGTCAAGTCCTCATGAAAGTAAGAAGGTTCCAAATTTTCATTAAAGGAAGAATTTAATTGCATGTGATGAAGGACCTTTATCTCGCATTGTAGGTTGTGCATCCGGGGCCTGCCTGCTTGAAAGGACTACTAGAGTTATGTTTTCTTAGGACTCATAGAATAAAAGAACCTTCTGTTTATAAGCCCTCTCCTTTAAAGCAAGAATTGTCTTAAATCAATGAATGAGAAGGAAGATAGTGAATAGAGTAGGTCATGGTCATTAAGGTTTGGAGGGAAAGGATTTAAGTAGCTTGCATTCGCACAACTTTTTCTTACCTTCTATCAAGCATTACTCCAAAGAAAAGATGCAAGATCGGGCATCCCTTTGCAAAAAAGTCACTTCCTTTCGCTGGGTTAGTTATTATCCCCGAATTCGCTACAAGCGAATAACTGAGTCATGGTCATTTCTTCAATTGAAGAAAGTTTCTCTTTTTTTTGCTTTCCTTATATGTTGGTGGGGTAAAGAAGATAAGAGAAAAATGAAGGATAAATTCCGTTGTGATGTGGTGGACTATGACTTCTTTTCGCATCGGTGTCGCTTTCACTAATCTCAATGACTCACAATGTCATCGGGTTATTTATGGTTCGATTGGGGATCCCTTGACCCTTTTCATTAGGTTGAGTTCATCCTCTTGTTGGGCTGATTCTTCGTGAATTATCCCATTCTACCTCTTACTGGGTATTTTCTCGTAATTCCTGCTAGCTTATTCACCAATATGCCCTAGCCTCCCATTCACGGCCTCCTCTTTCCTCGATGTTGTAAGCTGAGATAGTCGAATTAGATGTCAGTTCCTCTAGCTGACGCTAAGGTCTTATTATCCTCCCCTAACAGGGCATTCTCACTTCTAGCCATTCTATGTACAGCCTCTTCAAAGCAGTATATGATCATTCCCGTCATCGAATCAAGTCCACTGAAGCTAACTAGTTGTTAGAATCCCGCTACTATACACTTATAACTAATAGAATGTTGTTATTCTTTAGATCCACTCCAATAGTATGATAAATCAAATCAATGCAGCCTACTATTAAGTAAGTGAAATATAGAAGAGAGCCACATCACTTATTCTTTTGAATAGATCTTATGGAGCCTGTTCATACATGACATGGTCGAGTATGATCATAGAAAGACTCTCCACAAACAAACCTCTATATGGTTGCAGGAAGAAAGACAAATTTTTGTTTTGAATTCATTCAAATGAGGCAGATAAGGGCACAAACCAATCAATAGTTCAAGTTACACACGTCCATAATCTCAAAGAATTCACTAGCACTTTCGCACAACAACTCTACCAAGGGCGATCCTATTATAGTTACAGGAATAGCTTCTGGCACACCTCTTACAAGATTGCCCAATAACCCTGAGGTAAGGAATAAGTGGTTACGCCAAAAGATGTGGTCAATACATCCCCCTGCAATTCACAAGGTAAAGTAGATAGACAGGAAGTGGAGGATCATCATTAAGATTCATCATATTTCGGGCCACTATCACGAATCGGACGGATAAACCAACCGCTTCGGGGCCATTATATAATTAATAGTATTCTGATGAGTCATGCGATACCAAGCTCCTAGACAATTAAGTCAAGGAGGGGGGGGACATTTACTAGTTATATCATCTGCAATTGCCTAAATGACCTTCTTCGAACCAAGAATAGCATAGATTTTAGGTAAGCAAAATCGTATATGAACATCTCGTAAGGCTCCTAATTGTATTATTCACTCGAATAGAGAAGGTAGTTTATTTCTAACTTGTTAGAGTAAGGAAAATCCGAAAACTCTTTATCATGGTGGTTATAAGGGCTACAATCGCAAGCTCTACCATTCATCTATATGTCGATCAAATTTTCATCTTCTAGTTCCTAGGGAATTGAATCAATCCTCAGATTCATACTAGAGAGTCAATAAGACCTTTTCAAACTAAGTCCTTGAGTACTTATTCAATGTAATGAAAATCTGAATCATAGCTTTCTATTTAGTAATCTTTGTCCTTCAGATACTCTCATAGAATGACAATATTCGATGAAGTTAAACCATCTCTAGCAAGATGATAGACTTACTATCCGTAGGATCCAAGTCACTGCACTTCAAAAGAAAGAGTGGCTAAATGTGTATTGAGTTAGTTGCCCTTTCCAGACGCAACAGAGCTATCATGATTCCCATCAAAGGCCCACCAAGGAGCTACTTTACCATATTCTTCATTCAATGTGTTCCCTCTCATCTTGAACTGTGATCTAGAACCAAATTTCAATAAATATGAGCCATACATCCTCTACGATCGAGATCTATTGAATTTTCCATCAGAATAAATGATCTTAGCATAGATCCATCAGGGTATATTGAAATGGAAAGAGCAAGCATCTTCTTACTCAGAAGTTTGATTGGGTATGCCTTATATACTACTTTTGGGCAACCCTCTTAACAACTAAGAGATCCATTTGAGGAAGACGGAGACTAGTTGAAGTAGATAAAGCTCAATGAAGAATGAAGACTCTAGATGAATGCTAGCTCAAGAGTAGGAAAAGGTATTATAGAAGTGTGCTTTAGGAAGTTTCGAAAGACAACATCAACACAAGGAGAATGGATGAGGATTCGAATAAGGTGGGATCCAAACAAAGGGAATAAAGGATTACAAACACATTCCTAAAGAAAGTCCTAAGAACGAGGAGAAATAAGATAGCCCAAAGCGAAAGAAAGGCCTATAACCAGAGTCAAGTAGATAGATAGCGCCAGAAATAATCCACCCTAAGGGGGAACCACCGGGCCCCTGCTTCGAAAAAGGTAATTAGAAGTAAGGATCGCTCTCTACTGGCCCAAGGAGTTAATTCAGGCTTCACCAAAAGAGAAGAGAAGAAGAAAGCATGCTGAGGAGGCACTGCACCCCACCGAGGTCGTAGGCCGGACGTAGCCATTCACTTTCATGAAGAAAATAGTACTTTTAGACGGGGTTATCAATCGTGCCTAGAAGCTTAAAACTATAACCATGAAGTGGCAGTAAAGAGTGCATTCTTTTTTTCATACTACTTGCAGATGGTTCAAGCAGTTATCAGTCCGTAGAAGCAAGAGAAGAAAAAGCAGTACTAAGCAAGCAAAGGAGCAAAGCCCAACAACAAAACCACAAGTAAAGGAGTACTCCTTCTCTTCTAGCGTCTTGTATGTCTTAAGCATAGTAGGAGTCTTTATGAATGATTTAAAGATGGCAAGAATCCATGGAAATAAGCCAATCATAGGCTGCACATTCATAATCAAGATGTTTAATAATAGGACTAGTTGGTCTAAAGCGAGCTAGCAGATGAGCTAAGCAAGATAACTATCATTTAAAGACAAGATCTTTCCTTAAATAAGCATACTACGTTTTCAGGGGGAACATACTATTTACGATGAAATAAGTTTAAATAAGAGGGATATTTCTAAATTATTATATTTTCTCAATGCTTTGAATAACTATCTTTTACTTTAAACCTGTCTTCTCAAGTGAGATGCTTCCCTCTATCTATATAGTTGCAAATAACTTAAGCACAGAACTCACCTGCATGCCTTTCTTCCTCCTGGGCCATTCACTTCATGAAGATCGTCAGATGTGTATGCTCGACTTCTATTGTCTATGCTATAGGCAGAGTACATTATGGTAGATCACTATCTCTGCAAACCAACCTCCTCCCAAGAATTATGTTATGCTCTCCCGATCCCTATAGAGGGAAAGACTATTCAACTTTTATAACCCACGAGATCATGTAATTAATCAAGGGCTTTGGAATGTTAAGGGCCACCTCCTTGTCCTTAAGCCATGGCCATCGGGTTCTGCAATAGAGGAGATCCCAAACTACACCCATGTGGATTCAAATTCACTCGCCACTGGATTAAACGACCAAATCCAATGCCATTAGAATCGTAACTCCATCTAAGAAGGCATCGAGGTTTCAATATAACGCAGTCATAGGGTTTGCTGCACAAAATTCCTTAAGGTTGAGGTGAACATAAATGCGAATAAACCTCTACAACTAGGTTTCCTTCTACCACATTCAAGTCAAGACCCGGTTTGGATTCAATACTAGTATGATTTTAGATTTCTGCTATCGTCATGGTTTGTTAGGGCATGTCATGACCAACTATAATCAACGGTTGGATCGACCAGAAGGAGCCAATCATCTCGGGCCTCTCATGAAAACTGACTCGGTTGATGTAAGGAGGTCTTGTGCCTCATCTAGAAAGGAAGGGAGCATTCCAATCGTTGAAAAAGCTATTAGGTAGGCTTACTGTCTCTTCGGGATTTTTGATCGAATCGAGAATCTGCTCTTATGTATGTCTTAATTTGACAAATAAATTTCAGGCACACGAATACGAGGGAGTTGATCATAGAACGTAGATGTGAGGTTTGATTGGCTCCTTAGGTCGGGTCACGACGCCTTACTCCTTCTCGAATCAACCATAGAGCTAGGATTTGAAAAGTGGGGAATTGTGCCGGGTAGGTGGTAGAGATGCTCTTTCAGGTCTTGCATTTCATTCGCGTAGGGTCGTGACCAAAGCCCTATTCAAGAATCAACTGTGGCACAAATCAAATACACTCTTAGGACGCTCTTTGAAAGTGTAGATGAATTGAATTCCATAAAAAAGAATAGGAATCCAATGCTAGTAGAGCATAGGCTACACAAGCTTAGGTCTCGAGTCCGAGCTCCACGATTCGTCATGACTACTTGTGCCAAGGTAGGATCAATGACCCTGCAAGGTTCCATCATAAGGAAGCACAAGTTAGAATAAATCCGCCAAATGCTGCTGAGTCCTCGAAATCTCTCGCCATCGGCTGCCTCGACATCGAGGAATCGAGATACCCCGGCACTGGGTTATACCTGAACGCCACCCACAATCACAGAGCAACCCATGAACCCACTTCCACAGGATTTAGTTCGGATCACACTTATGGCATCCCATCTCGGAAGAGTGGTCATTAATGGATCTGAATATTTCGCAGAGGCAGTGCACGCTCATCCCATTTTTGCGCACCACCGACCAACTTATGGGTCGGACGGCCCGCACCCGCAACTGAGGAGATACTGATTTGGAGCTCGTAGAGAGTCGAGGTCACGATGCTCCAAAGCAGCTAAGCGGAGCTTGTTTGAAGCTCTCAATTCCTGAGAAAGGCGTCCTACATTATTCCTTCAGCTTACTAGAGGAGAATTGCTAAAATAAAATAATGAAGCTGAGTATGAAGCATTGAGTTTCGACTTGGAGATAACACTTGATATGGGAACCTAAGTCCTCTATGTTTTTAGAGTTTCACAACTAATCATCCGAAGAAGCTACAATAGAATGGGGCATAGGCCAAGCCCTTCAATCAAAAGAAGATCCTATGGCTGAACCAGAGTCTATCATTCCACCGTGACATGGTTAAAGGAATTTTGTCAACTTTTTGAAGAAGACCGTATCAATATCAGAAGCAAAAGCTCTACTTGAGCGTCATACCATTGGTGAATCTAAATTCATCAATAACTACTGAGGGTCGCATCATCCTTCCCGGTCCCCACTTGTAATGTACTGACTCCGCTAGTTGTCAAGTTAATTCCAACGCCGTATGAGAAGTGATTTTGAGGAAACTCCTGGCCAGAGGCACTAAGCCGGGTAAGCAAAGGAGCCAAGAGGAGAGGTGAGTACGTGTACATGTTCAAATAGCCCACAAAGAAGCCGACCACATCATGTGGAGGGAAGGAAAAAGCATGTGGAGGAAAGGTAACTATAAGAGAAGCTAGGGGAATTACTTTCAAGGTAAGAAGAAGGCAATCTCATTTTCATGGATAGCTGAAAGAAGCTAGGCTTTTGCTCGTGCTATGCTTAGGGTCACCTACCACAAGTAATCACAAGTAATAGGCTCCCAAGGACTTTCGTCTCATCCCGTAAAAGAGTTTGGACGATTAAGTGGGTTTTTCATCTCTTTCGTTTTCTAAAAATACAAGAACTAACTAATCTGCTCACGAACTAAGGGAATAATGGAATTTCTAGAGTAGAAGTGGAATTCAGGAAATGACTAGATTCCCCTCTAGTCTCGCATTCTGATTGGGAGAGTTCAATAAAAGATGTTGTCTCACATCGGGGATGAAAATTCAAGAATAAAGACATATGTAGATGATATGATGGCCCTTTATCAGAGTTCTATTATAGACCCGATTATTTAGCAATTTTTCCAAATTCTTTAAGATTAGTGTAGCGAATTTCCCAGCCCAACCCACACCGGCCATGATCCATACCGAAACCCGTGACTACGCTTTCATTACCAAATCCATTTCATTAATGCAAGCATTTTCATTCTCAAATCTTCAGGAAGTAGCTTCACTGGGGCAAGCCCATAAATACTTACAAATTCACTGCAATTCATTTACAAAATATGCATTACCCAAAATGGAATTTTATGTCATGCAACATAATATCCAAAATCGTATTAAGATATAGTACAAAAATACTTCGAGTCAACTCCTTTCTTGTCTGCAAAACAATATCATGTTAAAAAATGGCAGGAGGATTTACGTGACTTGGAGCATACCCGTGAACTTAGATGACCCGAGCCTCGAATTCGGGTCCGCTTCTATCACCGTCTATCACTCGCACTGCAAGATTACTAAAATAATGTTAAGCATTTTCATGCCTATGGTTCTATACAGCTTTCTAATATTCCATTGCGTCAATACGAATCATGCATTTATCAAAATACCGTCTTTAATACAATGTCTATGTAATGTAAAAGATACTTATACAAATACACTTTCAAATCATTTTTCTTGCCTCAGGATTTCACATAAGGCTATAGAGTCAACATTCACGATAGATTCAATTGGTGAATCCTGTCCTATTTGTCATTCAGTAGCAATGTGAATTCACATTCGATATTACAATCTTACATATGACTATAGAAGTCAACATTCACGCATAAATTCGCTGGTGAATCCTGGCCATGTTTCATATTCAATAAGATTATGGATTTCACATTCGATATTACAATCTCTACATATGACTATAGAAGTTTACCATTCACGCATAGATTCAGTTTCAGGAATCTCGGCTCGTTCGGTCCTTCATTGGCAATGGATTTCACATTTAACAAATATCGGTTACCTTCATGACGAATCT
This sequence comes from Tetrastigma voinierianum, assembly GCA_016808115.1. NCBI lineage: Eukaryota > Viridiplantae > Streptophyta > Magnoliopsida > Vitales > Vitaceae > Tetrastigma > Tetrastigma voinierianum. Next base: position 90,391 of record JAEQBH010001669.1, on the reverse strand, counting down.
GGGCTTGGTGAATCTCCAGCCATGTTGGTCATTCAATAATACATTTCAAATCAATTTACTCACATGCAATAATTTCACTTATAGTTCAAATACACGCACACATGCAAATATTTGACAAACATTTCAAATACTAATAGTTCAAATCAATATATATAGATATATTTTCTCAAATAGAACTTGAAATGAGAATTGAGTCACAAAGAACAGAACAGACAGAGAACATAGAACAAAGAACAAACCAATTTATTGATCCCTTATCTCTTTCGATACCAATCTTAGGTCAGGTTGTCGTCTTTACCTGCACCTAGTCAAATACAAAATTTCCACCCCAAGGGTCGGGAATTAATCGTATCTAAACGAATATCGCGAGGCTAAGTGAGGTAATATACATTTTCACTTAGTTTTATCCTCTTATTCGAACCCTCATTAGTCATTTATTATGGTTCTCAAACTATCTAAGTGTACTAATACAGACTTTCTAAATAAAATAAAATTTCGGGGCCTCACAGGAACAAAGGACTTTGCCACGGCGTAGCACAACTATGCTACAGTGAACCCGTGGGGTGGCCTTTTCGCCCTCGTCTCACCAAGGCGTACCTTCGCCGTGGGCGGCGGCCCGATTTTTTTGCTCGCTTTTTCTTCGCTTCCTTGCGATTTTCTCCAAAAATCACCCAAAACTCAAAAACAAATTATGGAAACCTCCCCAAAGGAATTTTAATATCATCTTAAACCAACCATGAGCAAACCCATGGGTGGATTAGGTTTAATCCAAATATCATTTAAAAATCTAAGCCATAGAATAATTAAATCATTTCGCACTGGGGTTCTAAATTTCCTTCTTCCTTCCTCCTCGCAAGATCTTGCATAAACATGGAGGAATTCACACCAATCTCCAACATTTCAAACCCTACTTCCTCTCTCTCTCTCGTTTCAAAATGTTTTTGGCACTTCAGGGAGGTTTCTAAACCAAATGTGGCTCCAATACCACTTTATCCAATTATAAGGCCATGTTTAGCACTTCAATAAATCATTTCTATTTTTTGGCATTTTTCTCACTTATTGGTTTTCATTTCACTTTCATTTATCATTTATTTCACATTAGCATTTAAGCTATCATTTGACCCTTAGGTCCTCATTTTACAAATTCCCAAATTTGCCCTTTTTCACTTGGGTTTATTTATGGGTTTTTTAGCATATAATATTTAATCATATGCTCACATGTTCATTTCACTTTTCACAATTTAACAATTTATCACTTTTCCTAAAACCTAAGCTCGTCTAATTTATACCCGAATATATAATAAATTATTATAAAACTTCTAAAGGTATTTTTGGGGTGTTATATTAAGTGAAGCCTTCCTGCTACTATGTTGTTGTTCGAACTCCTATTTTATGGAACTAGTTATTCCATTGATCGCTGAACAGCTAGTCAATAAATGGCTCAGCTTTCGCGTGTGCTACCGATCAATGAACCTCTAAACAAGCCAGCTGTTAATAATAAATACTTCGCTTATTTCACACTAAGGGCATTTCGCACATGCAGAGGATGCTTCTAAAATTCGCAGATATCAGACGCGGTGAGCTCTTTCTAATCTTAAAAAGTCTTTCATGTCAACGGAGAAAAGGTCAGATTTCATAGGAAAAAATGTATTTCCACTGTTACTGCTATAGTGGAATTCCATTCCTTAGATTGCTGCCTTTGTTCCCTCGTTCCCAAAGCTTCTCCATTCAAAGATGGCTAGGCCTGTGAACTCTCTATCCTACCTATTTCCCATTTCTGGACATGTAATGGTTTGTGTCAGCTCTAGGCTCCGCTTTGATGATGCAGGAAAAGAACAGTAAAGGATACTCTTTACTTTACCTGAGCAATGATGTACCACTGAATTCTCGTACTCAAACTTTATATCTCAATCTCTAGATCGTAAACCCTCAAGTAACAAAAGAGGGGAGGGTGAGGGGCCCTGTCGAATCGTGTGAGCGCTTGAACAATGGCTTCAACTAGAGGCATAGATGGATCTTTCTTTGGCCCCCTCTCTTGTTGATCATTTTTTCGAGGAAGTAGACTAGAAGAGGTATGCTTCCTTTCTACAAATGGGATGCCTAATTTCCAAGGATCAGTTGATTCAAAAAATGAATCTTCTTGATAGGGCTTTTCATCAAACGGTGGAAAAACCTATTCCATCTATTGCACTTAGAACAAGCTAGCCTCGAAGACATGATCAAGGTAAAGATCTCAAGAGAAAGTCAGGATGGAACCTGAGTGCTTCACTTCCTTTTTTTTTTTTTGGCTAACTAAATTTCTTTAGCTTAGCTTTGATGCTATTCACTAATCTCAGACTACTCCTGGCCAAATGAAGAAAGAAAGATGCCCCCTCTCTTGATATTGAAAGTGAAGTTCAATTTTTATGTCGACTCCCTTTTCTCGATCTAAGAGCAAAAGCTGAATCTGAGTGAAAGCAATTAGCCTGGCAATTTCGAACTTTCCTCCCACTAAGAACTCACTCAAGAATGAGGTGTTTTCACATAGTTATCCTTTCCTTCTCGCCAGTTTGGCTTCCGACTGACACCTTCTCGTCAGAGTGAATGGGTCAGCCGCTTTCTAAGTTATAGTCATTAACATCCATTGAATCGTATATAACTGATCGTCTAACTAAAGAGGTTAGGAAAGACCTCCATACCTACCAATCTTAGTATAGAAATGCTTATGTAAGAAAATGGGGCATTCTTCTATATGTCCACTAATCCCCAAGGAACTCTCATTAGAAGGAGCAACATCATATTCGAGTCCATAACTTCTTTTAGTTAGCCCTTTGACCCCAAAGAAAGAAATCTTCACTTTATGAGTAGGAGTGCTCTTATGTTAGCGGGACATTTTGTACGAGAACTAGGTTTGAGTAAGTGCACTAACTAGGTTGTTTTTTCTCCCCTAATGGCTCTATCTTTGAGGTCGCCCAGACTAGTAGCAACCGATTCTAGTAAATAAGATATCGCTTCATGCACCTGTTGTTCTTCTTTCTTTCTTCTCGAGAATTGATCTGCCTCATTCCTGGCTTCAACTCAAGCATCGTACTCCTGGCCCCCACTCTCCAACAACGTACCATCCAAGACCCCATTTATCCCGACATCATAGAAACTATAGTTCTAAGCAATGTGAAGATGGTAACCTTGACAAGTGGGAGGCTCAACACTTTCCCTATCATACGATTATTCCAGACTATTCTATTTCATTCATTCTCCATTCCGTCAACTCCAGGAACCTATAATCTGACAATTCTTTCATATGATTTTTTTTTCATGATTTCGACATCAGTGATCTATGACCATCCTTTCTTTTTTCCATTCAAAAAAGGAATAGTCAGGCGGTCCGCCTTCTAAATACTCTAGAATCTCCTTTGTGATTGTTCCATAATGTGTCATAGCTTATTCTTCGAGCTCGATCATGCTTCTTTCTCAGTTGCATGATTTCTAACTGGTAGATCCTATATTAGAGGATGTAGGTGAGTCTGATCATTCTGACTTCTACTATTGTAAGTTTCCTTAAGGTGCCTTCCAGCCCAAATCTAATAAAGGAACTTTCCCTAGTGGAGGAGGATCCATTTAGAAGAAGGAAGAAAACTTACGCATCCTTCGGGCTGAGCTAGGGTCAAAGATCACCCAAGCTAGATCAACTCTAAGTTAAAGTCTCCCTCCTCCTGTGAGCTAGGCTAGTCTCTGCCATGATCCTTCGAGAAGGCGCCTACGAGCCGCCATCTCGACCGAGGTGCTCATCACGCCGTTATTCTTCCTTCAACCTGTACACAAGCCAAGGCTTCTCAAAGTTAAGCAAAGGTAGGGGAAAAAAGGGTCATCTCAGGATGGACTCAATATATAATCGATTCTTTTTCCACTCACTTCCTTTCTCTAAATCTTTTGTTTCACACATCAAACAGAAAATCGAAAGAATAGTCATAAGAGAGTAGACATATAAACAAGTAAGCCCGGCCATGAAGAAAGTACCGACACATACATATGAGACTGAAAGCTTCATCTACTTTCTCTTGTGAAAAATTATGTATTGATTGACCTATGTGACACTAGCCAATCAATTCATTCAATCAACGAACCGGCTCTGATGATAACCGTAAACTTTCCCCGTCTCGTGCTCAATCACTAAGGCAGGCTGTTTTCTGAGTCTCCCCATTTCTTTATTTCCAAAATTGGGGATCCCCCCTATCCCCTGATAGTTGGATAAGGTGGGTTGCTTTCTCATAGTCTCAATTTCGAGATGGTGGATCAGGCTAATCAGACTTGAGCTCTCTCGTCTGGAATGGAGGGACGTTTAAGAATTCCTAAAGAAAGACCCCTTGCGCCATCTAGCTCTCCCAACTACAAAGAGAAGACAGCCTAGCGCTACTGCTACTAGGCAAGAAGAGCGCTAATACATTCTTATCTCTCCTGACGATCTAAGACAACCCCCAGGGTAGAAATGATAACCATTCTTGGGTGATCGGATCCACTAAAGCCCATTCGCCTAGCAAGAGGAAGAGCAAGATCGGAGAGAAATAGTTAGAAACTATCCTAGCGTGCTCTAAACCTACAGTCAACTAGCTACATGCCCTTACCTGCCTGAATTAAATTCATACCTCCTTTGTTTGGTCGAGAATGGAGTAGCCCCAGAAATTTCGCCGGGGTAAGAGCAAAGAAATGTGAGTCTATGTCTATCCATCTTATAATTCAATCCAAGCCTATTCGCGCTTAAAGTGCTAAATCTGTAATGATTTCTTTTCATCAAGCAGAGTATGTCATTACTGGTCTTTCTTTGGCTTTAGCTATTCAAGAGGATTTCCCCAAGTTTCTAATTTTCTATTTTACTAGATCGAGATGCTTAGTAACTCAAAATACCATACTTTCTATCTTCTACTTCGTACTTGTGTTGACTGTGTCGTTACTACAAATGAGAAATGCCCAGAATCTAGTGACAATATGGGAGTTGTTCTTTTTAGTAAGATCTATCATGTGTCACTCTTACTAAGGAGCACCTGAAGGTAACCCGATCGCCTACGTGAACGAGGTCAATAAGAAGGGAAACAGTCTCTGACCATGCTCTAGTAAGTAATTGAATAAAATGCACATCGAACCTTCCCTCCAAGCCGCAGAATGGTCAGATAGTGTCTAATGCAAGAGATTGCCCCAGATGAACTCCTATACCCTCACATAGGATCGTTTGCCCTAGAATCACTTTGTGATGGAAATTGGAACCCAAACAACCCTTATTAGGTACTCTATCCTAAGGTTGAATATACAGTATCGTCGGAATAAATTGAATAATTCCCTAAGCATAGTATTCCTACTGATGGCTCTCAACTCCGAGCACCCTTAACTCCTATCACAAGGAAGATATTTAGGACTACTCCAATACCAAGTGCTTCCCGCACTACATACCAAGGGTAGAGCACCAATCGAAATGTGGCAAATCCAGACTCCAGAGAAAGATCAAGTAGTCTGTGGCTTAATGAACTGGTACTCAAGGTCAAATCATTGGTTTGGGAGCGATTTTAGGAAGTTTGGCTCAACTAGTTGGGAATGGGATGTGAAGGGATTTTCTCTAACAAGAGTCATGCCTAAATATTTTCTCGTTCTTCTCTTTTAGCTTCGGAAGGTGCTGGATGATCACCTCATTTTCAAGGAGTTGGGTATTTAGCTTTGATACCTCTTCTCTTTGCTTAAGACAACCATGTTTGCTTACCTTAAATCAAAGAAGATCTCATAAGTAGAAAAGTCTTCCAGTAGAGAAGATCAATCAAATTCGTTGTTCCTCATTGCGCAAGTTAGTTTACCTCGACTAGAAGAAGAGGGATCCTTATATCGAAAAAGAGGTAACTAGAATAAGAAAGAGTCTATGAATGAAATTAAGAACAGGTAATTGTCTACGCCCTAGGAAGTGTAGTTGCACATTAGAAAAATTCTAAGCGAGTCAAGGTCAGCAAAGCTTTCCATACGGCCAAGCAAGTACTCATAAAGAGAAGCAATTCGTTAGAGGAATCCACTGATTCTTATGCATTGTAACTAGACTCTTTCTTATTAGTCGACTCTTTCCCCTCCCAGGTGGGTGCAAGGTGAAGAGCTAACTACATCCTAGATACTAATAAGACTAACTGAAGGATTCGCTTCCAGTGTTTATGCCCGCAATCCAGTTATAGAACTTGCTTCAATGCGTGACTTGCTAGGATTATCTTCCAAGGCAACAATCACTCGAACAATAGGGAAGAGGAATTTCACCCCTAAATCTCTTACAACCTGGATCGCCTTTCTCAGTGGTAGCTAGGCACGTTACATTCATTGTGAGCAAGTGCAACTGGGTTGAGTTCCTTAAGAAGTGAAGGTAGAGTCTTTTCCAACCATGAAGTTCTCGCTCAAACATTAGCACTCTGGGCTATCTTAATCGAGGTAGAGAAGCTTCGATGTCGTGACGCCTCCCTGATTCTATTCATTTACCTAACCAACTACAAAGATCGTGATCTCGACAGCATAGATCTCTCTCTGGGCCTATCTAATAGCATATCTGGAAGTGATTTGATATCTTATGATGACGTATTTTCTGGTATATTTTTTGGCACTCTAGCTCTATAAAAATGAGTTGTAGTTCTAGTGAATGCTTATTGATTTTGAATGCCCATCCCTTCCCCTGTTAGCGTTTTCGACTTCCCATCTTTCATATGTGATGTAGCCGTTCGATCAAAGAAGGAAAATCCAGCTGATAAGTTAGAATAACTAGTTTTAGGTTCCGGTTCTCGAGCAGGTGAGTTTGAAAAAGGCTCCTTCTCTTTTCGAGCTCGTTCTAGTTGGTTGCTTTTCCCTCTTTTTTGGTAAAATAAGATAGTTCTTCTGTGTTTAAGGAAAACAATAAAGATATATTACGCCTTGCTTGTGGCAAAGCCTCAACAATGTAGAAGGTAGCCGAGGTTTCAGCCATTCATTGTGAGCAATAAGTAGGAGTTCTTTCTCAAAATCTACCTGTGCATCTTTCCAAGAGGGTTCACGGGCAAGCTAGAAAACCCGTTACTTTACATCAATCCCTATTTCGAGTACGATTTATAGATAGTGGTCGTCTCTAGCTCCCCTTTGAATATTCTTTCTTCTTAACTGATTCTCTCTCATCTAATAGGATATTCCTAGCAATGGTTCAATCTTAGCTCCGCTGATGTCTATGTATTTTAGTTGCAAGAGTTTCTACGGATAATCGTTTCTAGTCTAGGGCTTATGCCTTACAGTTGTCTTCTTCCATCCTGCTAGAAAAAGGTGCTTCAATCAAATGTGAGGACAACAAATTCAATGTAATGATATATTCTGGCTATCCAGTGAGAGAGTGAGTTCGTTCAATAAATGCGCTCTAATTCCGCCACTCTTGGGCCTCATTTCCTAAAAGATGCTTTTTACCTTATACCTAGATGGAGAATTTTGAATAAGCTTTTTGGACCTTCAAATTTTATAATAGATATTGGGGTAAGGTTAAAGTCAAACTCCTTCGTTCTAGTAAAAAGGCAAACACATCTAATTACAGTTTACTATACTTCGTATTTGAGAATATGAAAATGAAAAGAAGGAAGGGTAAATTAATAGTCTATTTATACTAATAGAAAATATAATACTCCAGAAAAGCCAGATCCCCCATCAAACCCCTTCCTATTCATGGGGCTTCTACTTTTGAAACTCTAGAAAACTGAGTTCTTGCAATAATTTCATCTACTCTAAGACCAGGTTCGCTCCATTAAAAAAAAAAAAAAAAAAAAAACGACATCGTTGATCATGCATCCTCACTCATAAAGTATGATTGAATTCATCATTTGTTTTCGCTACTCCTCTGCAATTTCAGAACATTATCTTCATAGAGAAGGCCATAAGGGATTTTTAGCTCAAAGCCCATGGTGGGTATGACCTCTCTGTTTGGCCCATCTGCTTTCTTTGTCTGCTAAAATCATTGAGTTCAAATCAAGAAACTTAAGACAAACAATCAGCAACCCTCCTTCATTTAGAGAGGAGAAAGAAAGATAGGAAAGAGAGTGCCATCCGAAAATTAGGTGGAACTTGTCTTATTGAATCGAAGTAGTCCGCCCTATTCTAAGTGGAGCTGTTTTTACCTGTCCGAGGGAGTGTACTTCTTAAGCACTTTAAATTTTTATACTCTAACAAGCATATAAAAGACAAAAAAGGTTCATCTTTAGAATTACTCTTCCAATGATCAGATCTTTCTAAGAACAAATCTCATTCATATATGTTCTGAAGTTAGCTGCTAGACATTCAAAGAAGCTATGCACCAAATGGAAGATTGTACTTTTAGTACACGAGCAAATCAATGAAAAAGTTCCTACTATCCAACAAGAAAGGGATTGAGTAGTACGGAAGCCTTTGCTCTAATGCCTCGTTATGTATACTTTACTCGCTCGTTAGCAGCGCATCCGTTTTCTTGTTAGGAACAAACAAAAAAAAGGAATAAGTGCCCAAAGCTAACATTAGTTGCTATTTTTCTTCTTTCCTTGGCTAAAGTAAAGGGGATCAATCCCGGTGAAAGAGGCCATATTCCATTCCTCCTCCCCGTTTTAGAGAGGGTAAAATGTTATAAGGTCGAGCTCTTAACTGCCTTTGTGCTACGAATCGCCCCGCTGAGAAAACCAAATGCTCTTATTATTCTACACTAGAAATGCGATGAAACGATACCATGCTTTGTTGGACTAAGATGCAACTCATCAAGGCTGGGCGTCTGAAGAATCAATGCTCCTTCCAATTACTTAAACAAGCTTCTTTGTTCATAATCGGCCTCGCTTAGGTTCGTCTCGATTCTCCCTAGATTGGGGGATCGCCTTTGACCTACTTGACATGGTCTTTACTTGACTTCTTTCTTTTTTTTTCGTCAATCATATCTCCACAAGAAGAAAGCCAGGGAGAAGGCGACTAATCATCTTATGGACCTTACCCGATCCACGGGCTGGCACGACTCGCCATTAATAGAAAAAAATGAGTTGATTTTCGAGCTTTGAAAATTTTGTCCCCAATGAGGAACAGTTTTGTTTGGAGTCGCCACTTACTTTTTATTTTTATTTATTACGGGGAAAATCAAGTAAGAACAAAGAACCCCTCATTAACTCCGCAAATGTGAAAGCTAATCCACGAAACTAGATTCCCGGGTTCTGGATCAGTTACCTATCGGGAAGGTACTTGCGAGACAAAGACCTCTCTAGGCCTTAACCCGCCTCTACAAAATGAATCGGGTACACGGGAGCACATGGGTCAAAGATCAATCGATCACTCGGGCTAAACAGATGACCCGAATCACACCAACCTACTCAGTATCTAACATGTATAAACACTCGACCAAACAAAACAATGGGTGCGTACCTGTGGTCCCTAGCCAAGCACTACATAAAAGGTCAGTCAACAAGCTCAAATGCACCACAAATATCAAAGTCCAAACACCATGTACGCATATAAATGCAAATACCAAAACACCATGTACGCATATAAATGCAAATACCAAAGCCCAAGCACGTACTTGTGGTCCCTAACCATGCGCTGCAGATATGGTTAGTTAATAAACACAAACACACAGCATGCATCCATGATCAAGTAACCAAAGTTCGTTTTTAAAATGGAAGTGAATGGAAAATGAGGGGATTCGATTTTTGTTTCTTTCCACACCTCCAAATGACAATCTTCACTAAACCACAATCCACCAATTCACAATCAAACCCTACCCAACCCCCAAGTGTCCTAATCCCCCAGAGCAGGTCCCCTCTAATTCAAGTTATGCCTAGCTTTAGACCCAAATATGGCCCACAAATGCATTTAAATAAGAACTGCCCAAGCCTCAAGGTCTCGAGCTTGAAAAGTGCTAAAATAGGGGCCGCCCATAAGCCGTCCCCGCATAACCGCTGAACCCGCTCTCACCGGTCCTCAATTCCATGAAATTTCAAATTTTTACCACATTCTTTAATGAATAAGGAATCTAAAAAAACAAACGATGCATGATTCTGAGCTCGGATGAGTGAGAACCGACTGAAACATGCTAAGATGCCCTAACTGCTATCCCTAGAAAAAAACCTAATGAACTGGATGATCTAGTTCCCCAACTGGATGACCCGGTTGAGAATAAATCTAAAAATTTTTCATAATATTCCTCACAGATTAAGGAACCCAAAAAAAAAAAAACAACGGTGTATGATTATGACTCCGAATGAGTGAGAACCGATCTAAACAAGGAAAAGTGCCCTAACTGCTATTCCTGAAAATAGAACCTAATGAACCTGCTAATCTGGTTCCCCAACTGGTAGAGCGTTGAGAACAGTTCTCAAAAAATTTCATAACATTCCTTATAGAGTAAGGAATCCAAAAAAATAAACGGTGTACAATTCCGACTCCGAATGAGTTAGAACTTACCTAAACAAGGCCTAGTGCTCGAACTGTTGTTCTTGAAAACATAACCTAATAAACCGGCTGATCCGGTTTCCAAACTGGTTGAGCTAGTTGAGAATAGTTCTCAAAATTTTTCAAAACATTAATTACAGATTAAGGAATCCAAAAAACAAACGGTGTACAATTCCAACTCCGAATGAGTGAGAACTGACCTAAACAATGCCTAGTTCCCGAATTGCTATTCTTGAAAACAGAACCTAATGAACCGGTTGATCTAGTTCCCCAACTGGTTGAGAACAGTTCTCAAAATTTTTCAAAATATTTCTTATAGAGTAAGGAATCCAAAAAAACAAACGATATACAATTCTGACTCCGAATGAGTGAGAACTGACACAAACAATGCCTAGTGCCCTAATACTAGGCTGCAAACATCAAAGGCAAAGACAAGGGCAAAGAAACGGGAGAAGCACACAACGCTCATACCCAGGGATTCACTAGCTTACCCCCTTTGTCTTCCTTCTTTTCTCTCGCTCCAAACCCGTATCCACTCTCAAAACTTTAGAAATCCCCCTTCAAAAATGAAAGAGTAGAGAGACCACTTCCTTCCTCCCACTGGATGTGGAGAATCCTCATCCTCTTTTACTCATTTTTCTCCTCCTCCTCTCTCTTTTCCTTTCCTCTCCTTCCTTTTTCACCTTGCTTGTATTTTTCCCTTCATAAACATACGAGCTACTCTATTTTTGCACACCTTCAATCTGGTGAACTCCCAATTAGTCTCACTCTCCCCCAGCTCCATAAACACTCTCATTCACGAGGTCAAAAAAAAAATGTGCAACATTTATCCTCGCTTAACCACCAAGAATCCAAAAAAATGGATTTTGCCGCTGGGTGGGGGGTTTCAAGAAACCCAAAAAATGGTCTGGCCAACTGGGCCTAAACCATGCCTAGGGCTGATATGGAGTGCGCTACGGGCTCGAACTACAGGATTCAGTCTAAAATCACCAAAATCAGTGCTCCATACAAGCTAGCACAATGATCCGACTGAACCGTTCCCAACTACCGGGACGAAGGTGGAGAAAAACTTCCCTGAAAATTTGAAAGAATGTTCCTTGAAGAGTAAGGAATCCAAAAAAAATAAACATTGCATGATTTCAAGTTCGGATGAGGGAGATATGACCAAAACAAGCTTGGGTACTTCGAATTTGAACCTACTCGAATAATGAACTTCAACTGAAATTCGTTGAATTGGTTGAGCCGGTTCCCAACTGGTCGATCCGATTGATAAAAAATTCTCAAATTTTGTCAGAGAATTCTTCAATGAGTAGGGAATCCAACAAAAGAAATGGTGCATTATTTTGAGTTCAGATGAGTGAGATATGATTGAAATACAAGTGCTCACCCGATATCTAACAACCTCGATTGAAAGAACCGGGGGCCTACTTGCTTCCTATGGCATGATGACAATAACTAAAACAAAGAAGCCACGATGACACTCTGAAGTGAACTACATACGCACTCACGCGGACTGTCATTCGCTCCACCTGGGGTTCGTGAGACCGACTAAGCCTAAAAGGGTCCTAATGGTGCTATATGAGAACAATGGGTGAGTGTGACACCCATAGGATAAATGCAAGTGTTGAGGGACAAAATTGAGGGTCTACAAATATGCCCCTCTTTAGTAGAGTGAATGAATGAGAGAATTGTGGGTGCGAAGTACAAGCGATGCAAGAGTTAAATGAACTCTAATGAAGAACCCAGATGACCAACAATTTTTTCCCCTTACCTAGTACCGAAGGCTAACGGAACTGAGTCGCCACGACTAAAGGACTAAGAGAAACCCAAGCACGATGCCTGGGAAGATGAGTGATCCGGACACAATGCCAGTGAAGATAGGAGAAAGTTAGATGCGATGCCGAAAAAGATAAGCGATGCTCTCGTGCATGATGTCGAGAAGATTTGCGGAAAACCGACACCCATACGAAAAGATAAGGATGCTCTACACGTATGCCGAGAAGATGAGGAAAATCTGGACACGATGTCAAAAAAGATAATGAAAGCCAGACGCGATGCAGAAAAAGATAAGCAATGCTCAGACATGATGCCAAGGAAGATGAGGAAAATCTGGACACGATGCCGGAATAGATAGAAAAGTCGAACGCGATGCCGAAAAAGATAAGCGATGCTCAAACACAATGTCGGAAAAGATAAGGAAAGCCAGGCTTGATGCCGAAAAAGATAAGCGATGCTCGGACACGATGCCGGAAAAGATAAGCGATGCTCGGACAAGATTCTGAAAAAGATAATGAAATCCAGGCTCGATGCCGGAAAAGATAAGCGATGCTCGGACACGATGCCGGTGAAGATAAGGAATATCCAGACACAATTTCGGAAAAGATAAGCGTTGCTAGGACACGATGCCAGAAAAGATAATGAAAGCCATGATCGATGCCGAAAAATATAAGCAATGATCGGACACGATGCCGAGGGAGATGAGGAAAATCCGGACACGATTCAAGAAAATAAAATAAAATCCGGGCACGATGCCGAAGAACTCGAAATAAAAAAGGATCGAATCCGGGCATGATGCCGGAGAACCCGAAACAAAAAGAAGGGATCGAATCAGCACGATGCCGGAGAAACCGTAATAAAAGAAATGGATCGCTAGGCACGGCTGCTGGAGAACCCAAACAAAACGGCGATCGACCTAGGCGCCGACATCGAGAACCCGAAACAAAAACGGCGGATCGAATCCAGGCGTGATGCCGGAGAACCCGAAACAAAACGAAGGGATCGAATCCGGGTGTGATGCCAGAGAACTCAAAACAAAACAAAGGGATAGAATATGGGCGCAATGCTAGAGAACCTGAAACAAAAGGAAGGGATCGAATCTGGGCACGATGCCGAAGAACCCAAATCAAAACAAAGGGATCGAATCTTTCCAAAGGCGCAAAGAAAGGGCTATGCCCCAGTCTAAGGCATCAATACCATGTCAGAAACCCACCACTGCACATAAAGTCAAAGTCACAAAGCTTGAAATATTACAAACATTCATTCCTGAGGAAAAGCCCTCCTCACTAATCCATAACATCTAATATCCACCAATAACTGATAGGGGGTATGCCCCTGTATATACATCTGAAGATCAAATATCTCGATGAAAACCCTGAAATACATCACTAAAAACCCAATCGTCTATGCGAGCAAACAGGACAATGAATGGGGGAATTCCCTAGTATGCACATCTTGCTGGGTCAATGAAGATCGTGAATCTGATCCCCAGTCAGCTCTCAAAAGCGCTCTATTGTATGAAGAAACCAAGTTGAATACGGGGCTTACTTAAACTCTGATGCCTAAAACGTCTTTAGGCGAAACAAATTGCCTATGTACATGTGTAAGAGCCAAAGCCAGCATGAAAGGATGGGGGTATGCCCCAAAGGTGAACGCAGCCAAAGCATTGCTTAAGGCGCCATCAACTGCCTTCTAACTCTCAGATCCACCCCCTGTGGACCGATCATGGACTTAAGGGCAAGCAACTCGAATGGAAAGGCAATATGTGACCTCGATATTCCCAAGAATAGAGACTCAAACTTAACCATCATCTCTTACCTCCAATCGCAGGACGGAACTTGTCCATATAAAATGCGTCAAAGCAAACATGAGATCTCATGGCCTCAGGGTGGTCTTACGACCGGGATCAGAATGTGGTAAAATAAGGGTGGTGCGCACGAAACGATGGGAAACAAAGGCCCAAATACCCAATAGATAATGCCAAACCCCTGTGTGCGCAATGCCAAATGTAGGAGAATCATGTGAGCAAAGTGACTTGACCAACACATAAGTGAACAATGCCAAGAAACATGTGATGTACACCAAAAGACATGTCGTTCATGAAGCGAGACGACGATCGATGAGGATAGAAGAAAATGAAAAGGGATGTAGAAGAAAGTAGGAAAACAAGGTAGGATACAAGTGTAGTAATGAGTGATAATGACGAACCACTCATCCCAAAGATGCCAAATCGAGGCAAGTCAATAATAAGATGGGAATGGTGATATGGATAATGATCTAGTTGACTTAGTTCAAAGGAAACCCAAACCTCACTCCCAAAGTGTCTCCCTGATCCATGGAGAAAAGGATCATACAATGCTCTTACCCTCCTTTCAAAAGAAAAAAAAGTCCCTCAATCCAAAATGACCTCTGATGATGAAGCCATAATACCACCGGCAAACCACACTAATCCCATATACCAATGAAGTGAATACCGAATGAGCGTAACTCTTTTCTTTTCTTTTCTTTTTTTCTTTTTTTTATTTTTTATTTTTTGCGCCGAACAACCAACAAAGTAAGATGAATGACATACTAGCACAATCTAACCAATGAACCTCAAATCCCAAACCCAAATGGTCCCCTCAAACTAAAACTCATAGATCAAACCTTAAGGGTGGAACAAAGGGTGACTAGCCTAAATCAGAGCCCAAGACATGAGCGTTGTCATCACACAAGAGAAAATAAAGTGAAAAGAAACAAGATGATAGAAACAAAACTCAAAGGCAAGCAAAGTGAAGATGCAAAATGGACAAGAAAAGAAACAGGTAATGATGCAAGAAAGAACAAGCGAAGAATGACACAATGCTCATGCTCACAAGGCTCACAGATCCAATTAGTAAATACAAAGCGCATAGGGGCAAGCCCCCAACCCAGGTCGGAAAAGGTATGCAAGGCAGAATGAAAAAGGCCATGATAAACTGTGTGAGGCTCAAAGGGCTAGCAATAGGATATATCAATGTATGGGTGTGAAGTAGGGAATATGGCTACTCGAAGTGATGACCACCCATCCTCTAACCATGATCTCACGCATAAAACATCTTCAGCTGATCCACGTTGACTGGCTCCGTGAACTGATTTTCATCTAGGTTTGTCAACTAGGCTGCTTCCTCTCGGGTCAAATCTCGAATAACATACGGCCCACTCCAAGTTAGTCTAAACTTGCCTCTAGGGTCACCAATCAATCCCCTAAGGACTTTCAAGACTAGGTCACCTTTTTTAAACTTTCTAGGCTTGACCCTTTTTCTGAATGTGTGGGTCATCTTCCTTTGATAGGCCTAAACATGATCTGCTGCCCTCAATCTCCTCTCATCCAAAAGGCTAAGCTGATCATAACGAGATCGCCCACTAACCGTGATATTCTCGTCGCTTCTGCTACCTCAAAGATCCCATCCCAATCTCAACAGTACTTACCTTCATACCATACACCAAAGAATATGGTAGTCTCTAGTAGAGGTAATTTAAAAGATGTACGATAAGCCCCACAAAAGCTAAATGGAGCTTCTCTTCGACTAATCCCAAGAAGTTCGACCATCTTTCTCAAAATCCTCTCGATATTCTTATTCGTCGCCTCAACCGCCCCATTAGTCTACGCCCATAATGCCAGACGACGAGCGATGTTGAATGCCATACTCCTGAATCAACGTGTCCACCTTGCCCCTAAAATGCACCCCTCTATCATAAATTAGCTTGTGAGGGACCCTATATCGGCAGATAATGTGCAATCTGATGAATTTGGCCACCTTGGCCATTTTCAATCTAACATAGGAAGCAAATTCCACCCACTTAGTGAAATAGTCAATGGCGACTAAAATGTACTCATGCCCATTGGAAGAATTGGGCGAGATCTTCCCAATAATATCAATACCCCATACTGAAAAATGGCCAAGGGGATGTGAGTGGCAACCTGCAAGGTGGCACGTATCAAGTCTCCATGATCCGATTAATTCGCACATCTCCCGTACAACCGGTAAATAATTTTTCTCCATGGTCAATCAAAAGTAGCCAATCCTCAAGATTTTACGCATTAGCATATGACCTCCTGTCATGCGGCCATAGACTCGCATGAACCCTCTCATCACTCCGGGACCGTTGTAGAGGCATGGTCTAGACATAATAACAACAGGCCATCGAAGATCTCCTATACAATGCATCCCCACAAACAACAAATCTGGTAGCCAAATGTCTCAATGCTCTCTTATCCTTGGTCGAGGCTGACTCCGGGTAAGCGCCGCATGACATAAACTAATAAATATCGTGGTACCAGGGTATCTCACCTTGATTCTCAATATCTCTAATCAAACAACAATAAGCTAGTGCAGACCTAGTCTTGATCAACAATGGTCGCGACAAATACTCCCGTAGAATCTCACTACAAAGCTAAAGTGGCTAACGTGATTAGGAAACCTGATTCTCCGCTCTGGGGAAGATGTACAGAGCTCTAACTCATCAAACCTATCAACCAAAAAATCCAAGTAAGCATTGTAAGGCTTCAGCTTCTCATCTCAAGTCCTCCAAATACCTCTAAGCCCGTCGAATGTTCAAGTCGAATCCTCATGGACTTAATCGTCTAACTCCAAGATCAAGTGCAGTCACTAGGCTTGTAATGCAAGCCTTATACTCAACTATATTATTCATCAATCGATGATGATCAGGAATGTCAACTGGACTGATCTGGGAATATGATCATCCCTGAGGTGATATCAATAGGATACCAATGCTGTAAACCCTAACCGACGGCGAACAATTATCAAAAGTACAACCATCATCCTACGATACTGGTCACGGAAACAAACTGCTCATCAGGGAAATCGACCCCAATATGTCTGTCATCGGATACAGGCAAAGAAGCCAGATGATTAGCAACAACGCTTCCCTTTACTGATTTATGTGTGACATTCAAACTCTATCAATAGTACTAACCATCTAATGAGCCTACTGGTTAGAACAGGCATATCAAACAAATACCTTAACAGATCCAATCGTGAGATCAAAAGTATGGAATACTCTGTCACATAATGTCTCAGTCTCCTAGTGGCATAAACCAATGCCAAATAGAAGCGCTCAATCATAATGTATCTGCACTCATATTCTAGCATCCTCTTACTCAGATAATAGATGGCTCGCTCCTTTCCTAAATCATCGAGGCCACTGAAATAGTTACTTTGATCCTAAGGCCATGTCTAAACCGACAAATACGTAAGCAAAGGGGTGCCTCCTGCATAGAGGCACTAAAACTGGAGGAGAAAGGAGACACTCCTTAATCTTCTCAAAAGCACACTGGAAATCATAATTCCAAACTGTAGGTTGGTTCTTCCTCAGAAGACGGAAGATAGGCTCACATATGTTTGTTAGTTTAGCAATGAAATGACTAATATACTGTAATCTGCCTAGAAAGCCTCTGATTTCTCTCTCTACCTCTGGCAAGTGTGCATGTCATATACTGATCTTTCAGATCAACCTATACCCGCCACTAACAATGTGTCCCAGAAGTTACCCTAAAGGTGCACTTCTTGGGGTTCAACCTTAGCCTGAAACGTTTGATCCTCTTAAAGAACCTTTGTAAGGCTGCTAAGTGATCTGCCCTGTCTCGGAACTTCACTATAATGTCGTCCACATATACCTTGACATCTCTATGCATCATGTCATGGAAACGTAGTAGCGAAGAGCCTCTCCGATAAGTGGCTCTCGTGATTCTTCAACCCAAATGGCATAACCCAAAGAGCGTGAAAAGTACCCTAATTCAATAATGAAAGAAGTTTTCTCCATATCCTCTAGAGCCATCATAATTTGATTATACCCAGAAAATCCATCCATGAAGGACAACATCGAATGTCTTATAGTGCTGTCAACCAACATATCAATGTGTGGGAGGGGAAAATCATCCTTACGACTAGCTTTGTTCATATCACGAAAGTCTACACAAACTCTAAACTTGCAATCCTTTTTAGAAATAGGGACGACATTAGCTAGCCACTCAGGATACTCAACCACTGACAAGAAGCCAACACTAAGTTGCTTCTGAATTTCTTCCTTAAGTTGCAAACTCCATCGAGGGTGTAGTCTCCTAAATTTTTGCTTAACTAACCTAGCATGTGGTAGAATGGGCATGTGATGATGTACTATAGAAGAGTCAAGGCCCCGCATGTCCTCATATGACCATGCAAATATTAGTCCAAGTATGACCCGAAAGCAGTCAATCAATTCCATTCCTCTGTCGGGGAGATAGTAAGAGTCAACTTAATCTCCTCAACATCTAATGTCCCAAAATCTATCAACTATGTGCTACCAGTAATGGGTGTAACTTTCCTGTCCTTTGTATCAGAATCACACTCTGACTGGCCACCCGGGGGTCATCTATATCTCCCACATCATCAACATCATATATATGTGTTATGGGTGCTGGTGGTGTAACCAAAGGAAAATGTTGTGACACAGGAAAATACTCGAAAATACTCATGTCATTATTACCATCAACAATATCATCAAAGCGGGTGACAAACCTGGACATAGTGTCAAAAGAAAGTGGTGGGTCCACAGAGTCGGACGCTCCCTCAACATAAACAGTATTATGAATAATATCAGTAGCTACAAGTGTAACGCCCAGAAAATACCCTAACATATTTATAACATATTCAGGGTGTAAAATAAATTAAATTATATTTTTTCTGTTTAAATGTATTTAAATGAAAAACTCATAAAACCTCGAAAATTTTACGTATAAATAAATTTGGTAAAAAATGTCAAATGATGACCTAAGGGTCATAAATGAGGAGTGTAAATGTTAAAATGAAAATGAAATGAAATGAAGTGAAAATGAAAGTGAAATGAAGAGTTAAATGAGAAAAATGAGAAAAGAGGAATTAGTGGGCTAGCCAAACAAGGCCTTATGAAAGAATAGGGTATTAAGACCAAAATGTGTGTCTTGAGAGACATAACTCTATTCACGTGGAGAGAAGAAAAGAAAGGCTAGACATCTAGTTGAGTGAGGAAGGGAGTTGATGGGTGATTTTTGCTCCAGGTGAATCAAGGAAAAAGCGATCAAGAAGGAGGAGGAAGCTATAATGCTTAAGAATCAAAGGTTTTGAGATAAGAAAAACTAAACCCTAACCCCCTTTACAGGCTGCTGGTAAAAACCCCACATTTGGATAAAAAAGCAAGAGCTTTTATTGGTTATAAACGAGTTTTAGGGCTGTATCAGTTAGATTTGTAGTTATGTTTGTTGGTTGGTATTGGTTTGTTTTTGGATTGGGAAAAAAGTTTCGGCTAAGTCAAGCAAAAACTAGGGTTTTCATTTCTTCTTGCAAGATAAGAGTAGATCCAATCTAAACCCTCGGAAATGTAGTTGTATTTGGGTAGAAATGAACCCTAAACCGAAACCCTAGAATGGTCGATTGATTTTCTTCTGTTTGTGCTCGCTTTCGTTAAAACAATGGATTATTTAAATGATCTAAACCGATTGTAAATGGACTACTGCATGTGTGTTCTATTATGAACCACAAATGGACTCCGATTCCAGTGTTTGCAATCAAGCTAAGTGGATTAAACATGAAAAAGAGGAAAAGAAAATGAAAACAGAGAATGCAAGAAAATTTCGCAGCCCCCTGCGAAATTTCACAGAGCCCATGCATTGAATTTTGTACCAAACTTCAATCAACCATAACTTTTTCGTCCGAACTCCGATTCATGTGTTCTTAAACTCTACGGAAAGCTCTTTGAGTATAGAATCTAACCATATTCCATTTAATGGCAATTGGTTCTCAAATATTTGCTAAAATTTGATCGGAAAACAAGTGCAATAATTACTTATTGTAGCAGTTTAAGTCATTTCCTTCCCAATCCCTAAGTAAGTGAACCATGTGGGTGTTCCATAACCCAAAAATAGGATTAAAAACGAGGCATAACAATTCCTAAAAGAAATGAAGAATGTATGGAAAAGGGGAATCGGGTAGAAAGTAAACCTGAATAGAACTCCTAGAATACCCGACTAATAATATGATTGTTAATTGTATTGGAATAGGGGTTGACGAAGAAAAAAGCCCGAATTGATCAAGATTCCGAGGATTGGAATCAAAGTACAACAAGCTTTTTGGTTTGTTCTTCGACTCTCTCTTTTATTTCCATTTTGGAGTTTGTTCTCCACTTCTCTCTCTCTAATTCCAAAGTGTTCAATGATTACAAAATGATTTGAATTGCCAAATGATTTATAAGAAAAAAATATTGGATTTGTTTTAATCGATTCGAGGCAATTAATCGTGAAATCATTTGCATATGAAAAATTGCATGAGTATTTAAAATGAATTGTTTGTATAAATGTACATACTATACTGTATTTTGCTATGAATGATTTGAACACCCTTAATAGAATGTTAACCGTTAAATTCAAGTTGAGGATAGATTGTTATACAAATAAGGGTCAAATTAGCAGTACTGCAAACAAATGTAATGATGTGTCACTTCGATCCGTAGGCCCAAATGACAAGATCGACAGTGTTCACGACTGATTTTAATAACCGCTAGCAACCTGGGACCGCATCGTGGTTATAAACAAAATGTTTTTTATACCGGGCCTCACAAGGCCCGCTGAAATCGTGTCGGGTGATTCCGTTATCTCGTAATCGAAAGCATAGGTTAAAATTGCTTTAGTAGCAAATCAAAATGATAAGAAAATTGTGAAATGCATGATTCGTGTTTTGAATGATTTATTGCATATGAAAGTGCATATTTTGAATGATCAATAAACTGTAAATGAATGTATATGAAATGAATATAAGTATTGTATTGCATTGCATTGATCATTAAAAAAGGTTAAAAAGCATTGTTTAGATAAATTGCATGATTTGTATTAAAATGAAATGGAAGAGAGAACTATATAGAACCACTAAGCATGAAAATGCTTAGCGCGTTGTTTTATCATCGCTACAGTGTATCGAGAACAGGGCACAAAGGCAAGGGTCGCGAGATTCGCAGTTATCACAAAGCCACATGGAGGATAAGTAAAGCTCCGTCATATGCATACATGAATTTGATTTGACTATTTTTGTATTGAAACTATAATTCAAAAAGTGAACTCTTATTTTGTTTTGTAAATGTTTTTTTATATTGAAAAAGGCTAATAATGTCATATTGTATCAAGGTGGGAAATGGACAAAATGGGCATTGTTGGATACATAAAAGTGCAACAATTATATAGGGTTGTGTCACTAAATTTCATGTTTTGTTCATTTTGTGTGCACAGGTGCTTTGACCTTTCTACCATTTTTATGCGTAAAAGTGTGTGTCGCTCGATGTCCCGTGCACATTGGGTAGCTGGTTGGTTCCGCAGAACAACTATAGATCATCGTTGTCGACATGTGACGCTATCGAGACCCGGTAGTTCTAGCTAAGAGGGGCGCTGGTGGAGGTAGAAGTGGTGGCCTGGCATTCACACTAACCCGGCACCTGCACTCCACATACGCTGAAGATGCTGGTACCCCATTCAAATATGGGCGGGTACCTAGACCAAAGGCTATTGGAGTACTGGGCACCTTGGTACCGGTACCACACTAGAATCGTACCAAGCATTCTCAACATACGATCTTTGCAGGAGTTGAGTAGAATTTCGATCTTGGTGCAAGGGCACGCTTGTCTTTTGATCCCCACTTCGAGATCACTAATGAGGATTGTATTTAAGCCCACTTTAGGGAAGAATTGAGAGAGTTTGAATTCTAGGGTTTTGGCTCTAACCTTTAGAGTGTTTTCTCATATTTTTCTAGGGCTTCTTAGAGTAGAGTAGTGAGTTTTCTTCTCGATTTCTTTGAAGTTTTTAAGCATTCAGAATCTTTCAGCTTGGTTTTATAACTTGGTGTTCAAGTGAGAGACTTTGTGTTGATATCTCAACCTTGCAATTGAAGTGTTATTTCTCAATTCATGTTTACTATTAGTGTTCCGGAAGAATTATGAATCAATTCCACTTTAATGGAGTTCTAAACTCCATGATAGGGTTCAATGGTGGAAACTCACCCCTTGCGTTGCAATGTACTCCTCAACTCTTTCAGGCTTCATTGGGATTTGTATGATATTAAACACTTGCGAAAATTCTTATAAAACCTTAGTTTAGCATCTTTTTGACAACGTGTGAACGAGAGATTCTTGGTACACATTATGCTTGATCTCAAATGCAAACTAAGAGTCCAAACAAATCGGCCTCGAAAGTGTGCCGCTGGTATCGCTCTCAATTATTCTTTGTCTTACAAAAGCTTTTAAAGTTAAATCCCCTATCAAAGACCATTCATCAATGGCTCCTAGATGATTGTAAGTGAGAGGTGGGTGTTACCTAGTTGGTGGTGAGCAAAAATCTTAGGATCCTATCATTCGCCCTTCTAGTTTTACAATAGTCTAAGTCAATTGGTTAATAAATCAATTAATCAAAACCCCCCATATTTTTCTTTAATCGCACATTCATTAGATAGAAATCCCTAAGGATCATCTAGGAAACCACTCCCTATGGAAATGACCTATGGACTCCTACAATATTATAATGCTTGACGACATCAGTTCCTACGCTTAGGAATAATTTCAACACACAAATCAGACGAAGCATTTTTGGCGCCGTTGACGGGGAGTGGCAAGCACTCTAGGTGATCTAGAGAGAGCTAGTGGTAATTTTCAATTGCATTGCAAATCCGGTACGTTCTCTACCTTTTTCTTTTAATTCTTTTTGTAGATAATATAAGTGGATACCTATGTAGTCAGTAATATTGGTGCACGCTCTGCCAGCTCGTGGACGAGCAACGCCTACTTGTGGGCAGCTCTTTACCTCAAGGGCATCTTGAAGAGTCCACAGTAAGACGTTTGTTTCAAGAGAACCCTAATTCTCAAATAGAACATCCCGGGAATCAGCAAACTCTTTTTAATCCAAATGACAAAGGGTTACCTTGTAACCCACAAAGAACTTATGAGTCTCAACGACAAGGAGATGGTGGTGGGCACTCACGCAAGAACCCCTACATGTAAGGAAATGTTAATTTTCAACAAAATCCATATCGAGCTCCCCGCCCTTTACCCAATGTAAAAGAACCCTTTGAGAGATTCCTGTGAATCTCAAAGAACCATAAAAACTCATATTCGCCACCTAACAAAGCAACTAATTCCTTATGAAGTCAAAGATGATTCATCTTCTCCCTATGTATCAAGGGGTCGATTATGAGAACCCTTACTCATTCATGAGATTTTGATGTTTGGGTGCTATTTCCTTTCCGCCAGATCGCCTCCATATAATTTGTATGGTTTTATTCCCATTCTCTCTGAAGGAAAAGGCCAAAATATGGTTTCACTCTCTTGCTCCCAATTCAATCTTTACTTGGGAAGACATACGAAATGAATTTCTGAATAAATTCTTCCCTCCCACATGTACTAATGCACTCATGCGACCAATCCAAAACTTTTTTGAAAAACCGGGTGAACCTTTTGCTATTGTATGGGAAAGATATAAGAACCTCCTCCACGCTCTCCCTCATCATGGTTTGGATGTTGGACAAATTGTTGCATATTTTCATCAAGGACTGTCCCTGAATAACAAACAATACATCCAAATGATGTGTGCGGGAGAGTTCTATGAGAAAAGCATTAGGGAGGCGGTCCAATTTTTTCATACAATAGCAGAAAATGCTCGAACTTGGGAGACTAATACTTTCCTAGATACTACTAAAGTACATAGTACACCTACAGGAGGAGGAATACATCACTTAAGAGAGAATGATGACTCCGCAGTTTAAAAATAGCCAATTTAACTAGGAAGAGCTACCTAATTGAAAAGGTGAATGAGGTGCCTCAAGTGTACCTAAGGTATCTTCTAAGGCTTATGGATCTCGAGGAGGAGCCATGCATCATTTACGCCACCCCACTCATTCAACCATTAACTCCTCTAACCTTTCTCAAGTCAAGGGAGCAATCCAAATAGAGCAAGCTACGTTTTACCACAAAGGAAGCCCTTCACTCTCCATACTCAAACTTATAATCCAGTGGTAAGCACCCGAATTTTAGTTGGAAGAATGAGGGAGGCCAAAACCATTTGTCAACAACTAAGTCAAAACTTCCAAAACTGTTGTTTTTCAAATTCAAACTTCAATTCCAAAATCAAGGTCCTCATGATTTCCTACTAATCCTAACCAAGGTTTCACCCTCTTCTCAGGAGTCAAAACAAACAGCCTTTTACCAACCTCCACATAAGAGAGTTTGGAGGACATTGTGACACAAATTGCTCAGCTCAACAATCCACTAACACCGAATTTCTAACCCGCCTTAAATGATGTGAGATCCCAAAATCACTCAAGTTGACCTCTACTGGCAATTTCCACAAGAAAAAGGAAACTCCCTTCTCGTACCATCCAAAACCCCTGGCATCAAAATAGTGTTGGAATCTCAAGTCCAAACGATGTAGCCTTTGAATATCGCAGAAGGTCACACCACTCTTCTCGCGGAAAATCAATTGATAAAACCATTCAGCCCAAAGAATTGTCCAAAGAAACAACAAAAGATGTGCAACATGAACCACTAAAGGATGATGAGGTGTTTGATAAGCCTCGTGTTCCTAGAACAGATGTTGTTAATGTTGAACCAGAAAGATAAAACTTCTCATGTCCCTCCTGCTCCATACCCTCATAGGTTGAGAGCCCCTAAGAAAGTGAACAATCACTCTGAAATCTATGAGTTGTTCAAATAGGTTAAGGTAAACATCCCCTTGTTGGATGCCATTAAGCAAATTCTGTCATATGCCAAGTTTTTGAAAGACTTGTGCACTGTGAAAAGAAAGTTAGGTGTCAACAAGGATGCATTCATGACTAAACAGTCCACCTCCCTTTGACAGAACAACTCATTTCAAAATACAAAGATTCCAGTGAAGCCCCACCATTCCATAGTGGTGGAAATTGAATTAGGACATGCCTAGTGGACTTAGGAGCAAGTGTTAATTTGTTGCCATATTCTAAGATATGTTGAGCTAGGTTAGAGAGTTAGAACCGATCTAATATCACCCTCAAACACGACCGTAGTGTGAAAATTCCTAGAGGGATAGTGAAGGATGTATTGGTGCAAGTAGACAAGTTCTACTGCCAATGCCATCATACACTGTAGGGGAGGATTAATGACGTTATCTTTTGGTAACATGACTATTAATTTGAATATCTTCAATGTTATTAAGGAGATAGGGGATGATGAGGACGTCAGTGAGGTAAATATGATAGAATCTATTGTGCAGAACTATGTAGATCATGTTTCATATGATGACCCTCTTAAGTCTTGTCTAGTAAGCCCAAGTTGTGTCGAGGAGGTAAATCCACATCTCACTGAGTTTCGCATCTTATAATTGAGCCACGTTGAGGTATCGGAAGCAAATGGGTGGGCACCCAGATTTGAAAATTGTCAATTAATCGAGAACAGTATCGCCTCTGCCAGAAACCACCTAAGCTTGAGTTGAAACCCTTACCATCGCATCTCAAGTATGCATTCCTAGGGGTAGAAGAAACTTTCCCAGTAATCATATCCTCCTCTTTAGAGTCAAATCAAGAGAATAAACTTTTGGAGATATTGAGAACCCACAAACTGCCATAGGATGGACAATTGCAGATATTAAGGGAATTAGCCCCTTGATTTGCACACACAGGATTCACTTAGAAGAGGATGTCAAACCTCTAGACAACCACAACAACGACTAAACCCAGTCATGAAAGAAGTTGTCAAGAAAGAGGTTTTAAAAAACTGGCCGGATGGTGGTGTTATTTTACCTTCTCCTCGGGACAAGGGATAGCAAGGCCCGGGTCCAACCTAGTAGTTCCACAGGAACCGTGGTCATTGCGGGTAGCAATGAACACAATGAGCTAATTCCCACTGTGTCACCACAGTTTGAGGGGTGTGCATAGACTATAGGAAAGCTTCTTAATGCTGCCGGCACCAGGGAAAGCACCATTTCCCTCTACTTTTTATGGATCAAATGTTGGAGAGAGTCATAGGCATGAATTTATCAAGCTTGGGAGGTACTTTCAGTAAGTACAATCAAATTGAGATAGCCCTAGAAGATCAAGTGAGAAAATCACGTTTACTCCCGTCTTTGAGTTAATACTTTTACCTAGAAAATGCCCGATTATGTGTAATGCACCAGAACCTTCCAGCGGTGCATTGATGAGATTTTAGTGATACGATAGGAACATATTTTTGAGATTTTCGCGATGATTTCCGTTGAGATTCATGGTGAGGGATGTCCGGAGAATTTATGAGAGTATCGGGAAAGGTGTCAGAAAGAATTTAGTGTTGAATCGGGGAGAAGCGCCAATTTCACAGACATAAGGGATTGTGTTAGGACACATAGTGTCGAGAGAAGGAATAGAGGTAGATAAAGCAAAAGTTGAATTGATCTCCAACTTACCCACTTCTAAGTGTGTCAAGGATATACAGTCATTCTTAGGTCATGCAGGATTTTATAGGAGATTCATAAGAGATTTTAGTGCCATAGCCCGTCCTTTGTGCAATTTGCTTGCCAAGGATGTCACTTTTGAATGGTCACAAGCATGGGGCGCCTTGATAAACCCTAAAATCCATGTTAGTTTCACTCTCTATCATGCGATCTCCTAATTGGGACCTCCCTTTGAGATCATATGTGACACAGTGATTGCTTTCGTAAGGGTTGTCTTTAGGCAAAGGAAGATAAAGCATTTGTGATCTATTATGCCAAAGAAGACTCTAGATTCCTACCAATCCAATTACACAAATTCATTTTAAAAGAGTTCTCGTCGTAGCTCTTTTCCCTAAAAGTTCAGTCTTAGCATTGTAGGTCCTCTGTGAATCATTTTCACTGATCATGTACAATAAGTACTTGTTTCTAAGAAGGATACTAAGCCTCGCTTGGACTAGGGTGGATTCTACTCTTGTCAATAATTTTAACCTCGAATTCATTAAGTGATGTTATGGAGTCGAGAATGTGGTAGCCGAATTCTGCCTTAGCTTAGTTTTGAAGACAACTGGTCTACCATAGGTGACACTCTTCCCTAATGAGCAATTCTTGCTCTCGACCTCGCCTACGGTATGGACATAGTAAACAATCAAGGATAGGACAAATCTCCATCCCAACAGTAATCTCCTCAAAGAAGAGGAAATGTTTAAGGATATAAAATACTACTTTGATTTATCCATACTTTTTAAATATCAACCCGATCAATTGCTAAGAAGGTGTGTATCCAATGATGATCAAATTGGGGTACTCACTTTCTGTCTTTCTAAAGCTTGTGGAGGGCATTTCTCCGCAGTTAAAACGACTGACAAAACTCCTGTCATTTTTTATCGCCCACTCGCTTAAAGACTCGCTTGATTTTTCAAAACCTCGTGCTCGATGCCAACACCAGAAGGATCACAAAAAAGGAACAGATGATGCTCTTACCCTATTTTAATTATTGAGATCTTCGATTGCCGGGGTTTAGACTTCATTCGGGGCCTTTCCCCTCATGGGTACTTTACATTTTATTAGCGCTTGTTGTTTCTAAGTGGGTGGAGGCCATTCCAACGAGAACTAATGACCACAAGGTTGTTTTGAAATTTTTGAAAGAACATTTTTTCTCTCGCTTTGGAATGCCTCGTGCAATCATTAGTGATAGTGAGCTCCATTTTTGTAATCGACCCTTTGAAATTTTGTTAAAAAAGTATGGAGTCACACACAAAGTTTCCACGGCTTACCACCCACAGACCAATGGTCAAGTCGAACTAGCCAATAGGGAGATCAAACACATTTTGGGAAAAACAGTTACCCCGAATCGCAAGGATTGGTCGCTTTGACTAACCGACACTCTTTGAGCCTACCGTACTGCTTTTAAGACTATTCTTGGTATGTCTCCCTATAGGCTAGTTTATGGCAAGGCATGTCATCTCCTAGTGGAAATGGAGCACAGAGTGTATTGGCCCATTAAAACTCTTAATTTTGATTTGGCTAAGGCAGGTAAACAGAGACTACTGCAAATGAACGAGCTTGATGAATTGAGGCATGAATCATATGAGAGCTCGAGAATCTACAAAGAGAGGCTAAAGCTCTTCCATGACAAGAACATTGTAAGGAAGACTTTTGAACCTCACCAAAAGGTATCACAGATACCTCGCACATTCCTCTAGGTAAACTTCATTCTAGATGGACTGGACCTTTCATCGTCAAGGTAGTTCACCCATATGGCGCAGTGGAGATTGAGAATCCGGAAAATGGGAACATCTTTAAAGTCAATGGTCAGCGCTTAAAGCCACTTATGGAGAACTTCGACCGCCAGGAGAGTAGTGTAGGAATTGGTAAACCTGCTCTACCGGGATGTCTTTAAGCGTAATCTTTGTCCTACCCTTTTGTATATAGTTTTTCTTTTTCTTTTCTTGCATTTCTTTACGCTTTATTCCTTTAGTCTATATTTTTGTTTTTCATAAAGGAGAGTCCAACCCTTATGTAAATCCTATGATTTTCGCCCCTCTCTTATCGCCCTGTGGGTGTATCCGACAAAGGCATTTAGGGCAATGCTTATTTCCATGGTGGGGGTGGGCATACACTATTGGTTAGAGCCATCTAAGTGCATGCTATTTGGTTTAATTCAGTGTTCTTAAGGAGCTAAGTGCATGCAATTTTTTCGGTTTTTGGCTCTTTTGAGTATGGTACTTGACCTTGATGTATGCAGCTGCATGACCTTATGTATGCACTCCATATAGTTTCACTGCACATACACAATAACAGGCATGCACAAAACATTTTTTCATATTTGGGACCATATGGTAATTCTTTTCTATTCTCCAGAGTCAATCTTGACTGGTATCATTTGCATTCATAAACTACACATGTCATTGATTTCCTCGTCTAAATCGGACTTTGTTCTTGCTAATATCGTCAAATTTATGCATTTTTAGTGATTCCATGTCAACAACATGCATCTTGTATTCTTCTGGTAAACATCCAAACGTAGTTGAAAGATGACGAGTCATATTTTCTCTCTTTTAAACTTCTAAATCATACTGAGTCATCCTTTGCACCCTTGTTGAGCCTTGAGTTGCCAGTTCTATCGAACCTTAGGACTCTTGATCACGTGGAGTACGGATGACTCCAAGGTAAGCGTGAAGGTGCCGAGAGAGTGTAGTACACAATTCAGCAAGCACAAGTCATTGAGGGTTTAGCAAAGGCAAGAAGCTTAGCGTACAAGGAAATCCAAAATTAGAGAATTCTAGAAATTTTTATAAAGTAGTACTGGTACCACACTTACTGGTATCGGTACCAAGGCTGAAAAACAAGGTAGTAACAATTTGGTACCGGTACCACAGTTACTGGTACCGATAGCCATAATGGAAAAAAGTGGCGGTGGCAATCTGGTACCAGTACCACACTAATTGGTACCGGTACTAATCAAGAAAAACATGCAGTGCACTTTTGGTACTGGTACCACACTTACTGGTACCGGTACCGTTGTGCGTGAATGGGTCATTTGAAGATCTTTTCCTCCCATATTTTTTAAACCATTTCATATTTCCCTCCAACTCCTATATAAGAGAAACCCTAACCCTAACTTCTCTTCACACCAAAGCAAACCCTAAGTCAAACGGTTTCGGCGTCACCATCACTCGACCCGGGCATCGCTTTTGCAATACGTAGCTTAAAAGTGTCAACTATGGTAGGTGTTTCGCCTTCTA
Source organism: Tetrastigma voinierianum (assembly GCA_016808115.1). Taxonomy (NCBI): domain Eukaryota; kingdom Viridiplantae; phylum Streptophyta; class Magnoliopsida; order Vitales; family Vitaceae; genus Tetrastigma; species Tetrastigma voinierianum. The sequence continues at coordinate 60,508 of JAEQBH010001669.1, read as the reverse complement.
TAGAGCAATATGATTGGTTTTGCAATCGTGTTAAATGGCCATTTCGGGGTGGCTGGGGTTGTGGCTCCCATGCCCCGCTGGTTGCATTCGCTATGAGTGGTACGTGCAGGAAGGTTTTGAATGATCCGAGGGTGAGTCCACATGCTAGAGATGGGTTATGTTGGGAGACTCTTGTGTGTGTATGGACTGTTCTCGCAATATTCGCCATTTTGGCCATATCTATGGCAAGATCGAAGAACACAGGGAAAGGAAAGGCCACCATCTCTTCTATGGAGTAAGCTGTTAAAAAACGAAAGGCCGATACGTCGCAAACTGTGAAAAAGGGTAAGGGAAAGCGAAAAGGTCCTTCATCAAAGAGTGAGGAAGAAAGTGAGAGCGAAGACGAACAAATTGAGGCTATGTTTATCGAATCCCCGAACTTATAGAAAGGTGGGTCCGCCGCTTGAAAGACGAGGTTTCCACTGTAAGCGGGGAATGAAAATTGAAACGTTTCTGTTTACTCACCCCATTCATGTCGTTATTCAGGATTAGAATTTGCAATTTTTCAGTGAGGAAGTAAAAGGCTATCTGTCGTCCATTGTCAGAGAATTTTATTCCAACTTGAGAGAGAATTTGAATGTGGATTCCCTTTTGGAGACTACAATCTTAGGGAAGCAACTAATGGTTAGCCTTGACTTGATCGCTAGATCGCTACATTATGATTGCCCTGCCACACATGATAGGCCTTACCCGGGCCAGATATTACAGAAGTTCGATGCTAATCAAGTCAGAATATCATGTGCACTCAACCCTAATCTATGGGGTTTTGTGCGCAAGGAGTTCACCCCAGGGAAATTAAAGCCTGAGTAAGCATTGATGAATAAGGTCATTCAAAATATGATCGGGCTGAAGGGAAGGTATAGCTACTACAAGGGAAATTCAAGCCAGATGAGGCAATGAAACGGGAAAATTGACTATGCTTTGGTAATATGGTGTATAATGAGGGATTTTCTGAGGTCCCCAACAGAGAATAGGCACATTCCCTTCCCGACCTTAGTGAAAAATTTGGTGGAAGCTACTAGGATAAGGGGTTCTAGTAGAGAAAAAAGAGTTCGTCCTAGGTTGGGGCTCATCACAAACAAAACAAGCAAAAAGCCGAGCCGCCTCTACTAGGCCCTCTCAATCAGCACAACCCCTTCCAGCTATTTATGGGCCATCATCGTCGTCAGCTCATGGTCCGATGAGTACATCCCCCTTAAAGAGGATGGAGCGTAGAATCAAAGGTTGGTTTAAATGCATCCTGGGGAAGCATAAGCAATTGGACCATAGGCTCTCCAAGCTTGAGGGTCACATCTCTAATGAGGAGAGCCCTCAGAGCTGCTGATGACCCTCTCCCGACTCTGAAGCGGATTCAACCACTGGATGATTGTGTGGATGAAGATGCATTTTCCCTGGATGGAGCAGGAGGGGACCTAAGAGTGCTGGCATCTCGGGTTAGAATAGGTGGTGTTGAAACAGTAGAGACCTCACTTATGTCATGCCAACACCCATTTTAGAGCTCAGAACCCTATTTGTGTAACCCATGGTCACATGTTTAAAAGACCTTTTGATTTGGGCTTATGTAGGATGTTCCTATTGACTTCTATGCATGTTAGCTTGCTCAAGTTATGGTGAAATGTTTACGCTTTAATGGTTCATTCTAGTTTGGTGATTTGAATGTTCTATTTCAGATCCGTGACCTCTTTATATGAGATTCTCTATTTGGTAACAGTTTGTTATTTTGTCCATTACATTTGGGACTGTTGGTACTCATCTAAGTTCAGGTGGTTGCATACTCTGTTATGTTATAGCACTATGTTCATATTTTCTCTTTTGGGAATCTTGCAATGCTTGACTACTCCTTAGCGCACTTTGTTGAGCCTCATAGTCGGTAGGTGCTACTAGTCAAATCTTGCTAGGGACTAGCAAGATGGGGGCCTGGGGTGTATTGATACATAAAGTGTGACAATTATATGTGGTTTAAGCCCTCACCCATGTCTTGATTTCATTTTGTGTAGAATAGGTGCTTGAACTTTTCTACCGTTTTTACAGCGCAGCAAAGTTCGTTCATGTCCCTGCGTGTACATTTTCATAGCGGGTTGGTTCCAGAGAACAACTGTAGATCATCGTTGTCGATTATAGACACTATCGGGAGACCCCGGGTAGTTCTAACGTGAAGAGGGGCAACTATGGAGGCAATGGTACCGGTACCACACTAACTAGCACCTGCATCTATGTGCAAAGGAGGCAAGGGAGTAGTGGTACCGTACCAAATAGTAAAACGCATCTAAAGGTTGTTAGAGTAATACGACTTGCACTCTGCATCAGCTTAACCCGGTACCGTACTAACATGCGATCTTTGCAGGAGTTGAGTGGAATTTCGATCTTGGTGCAAGGGCACGCTCGTCTTTCGATCCCCACTTCAATATCACTGATGAGGATTTTATTTAAGCCTACTTTAGGGCAGAATTGAGAGAGTTCGGATTCTAGGGTTTTGGCTCTAACCTTTGGAGTGTTTTCTCATATTTTTCTAGGGCTTCCTAGAGTAGTGAGTTTTCTTCTAATTTTGAGTTTTTAAGCATTTGTAATCTTTCATTTGGTTTTATAACTTGGTGTTCGTTGAGAGACTTTGTGTTTTTGATATCTCAACCTTGCAATTGAAGTGTTAATTCTCAATTCACGTTTACTATTAGTGTTCCAGCAATTATGAATCAATTCTTAGTTTTAATGGAGTTCTAAACCCTCCATGATAGAGTTCCAACAATGGAACTCACCCCCTTCAAGGTAACAGCCCTCAATCCCTCTTTTGTGCTTCATTAGGATTTGTATGATATTAAACACTTGCAAAAATTCTTATAAAACCTTAGTTTGGCATCTTCTTGATAACGTGTGAACAAGAGATTCTTAGTACATGTTGTGCTTGATCTCAAATGCAAACTAAGAGTCCAAATAAATCGTCTGAGTAAGCGTTTGGTATCGTTCAATTATTCTTTTGTCTTACAAAAGCTTTTAAAGTTAAATCCCCCATCAAAGACCATTCATCAATGGCTCCTAGATGAGATTGTGTTTAGAGGTGGTGTTACCTAGTCAGAAGTAGCGGAAACCTTAGGATCCTATCATTCGCCCTTCTAGTTTTACAATAGTCTAAGTCAATCGATTAATAAATAAATCAATCAAAACCCCCTAGATTTTACTTTAATCGCACATTCATTAGATAGCAATCCCTAAGGATCATCTAGGAAACCACTCCTTGTGGAAATGACCTGTGACTCCCTACATTATAATGTCACGACACGGCCCTAGGCTCGGGGATAATTTCAACACACGATCGGGACGGGGTTGCATATAATGCCATATCGAATGAAAGAAAAAATGCATTTGTGAAAAATGATGGCCCTTTGGGTTAAAATGATGTTTATGTATATATGTTCATAAGGTTGTACTATTCTTTCCCAAAAAATGAGCATTTGAAATGTGTCTTAAATGAGAAATCTAATTGGATTCAATGGTATCAAAGCACAAGTAGCATAGAGCTACGATATTGAAAACGTATTTGTATTTGTATTGGTGTTTGAATATATCGTAAAAGTAAAAGTACTGGTAGCGCAACGGACGCTACAACAAGTCCATCATCATTATCTATCTCTAGTATAGAAATCCCAAACATATAAAATATAGCAAATACTTCAAGTGGGTCAGATCCGCACGTGGCTGCCAATCATGTCCATTGCATCAGCGTAAGCATCATAAAGTGTTACATCCTCAAAATCAATAGCAAAAACTCAAAACATGTCAAAAGCAGACTAATGTGGTCAGACAGGATACTACGATGTCATCATGTCCATCTCGTTTCCATGTGGGCATAGGAAGAGTGACTCCATCAAGATCATCCCCAAATCCATAGATAGGTCATGGTCAAGGACCCCCCTCGGGAAACATATAGAGAACACACTAGCTCAGCCCGGTGATGGGGGTGCAATTATCATGGCATCAAAAATTTCAAGAGTCTTTAAACTAAACACATCTATCCCAAGGCCCGGCCGGATGCCTTGGATCCCATCTGCCTCTAAAGCATGATCGACCCTTGCAAAGGTGCATGCTCTGTTCCTCTAATAAAGTAGTCAACCAACTGAAAGCTATACGGGCGGAGGGGATAATCAAAGGGAACCCTAGACAGGCAAGCTCTTACCCTGTCCCGGCGCAGCCGCGCCATGTGACGTGCATCGTCCTCTGTAAGAGTATAACCTAAACCATAAGGTATGTCATGATCAACTGTAAAAGTAAACTCACGCGGCCCCTACTAGCTGCAACACAACCCCAAGCCAAGCATATAGGACATGCCTCTCATCATACTATGTACCAAAGTGTTGTTGTGCTGATCGAAAGACATAGGCACCAGGTCTCTGCTATCATCCTCTAAACTGACAACCTGAACCTCATCGAAAGTAAACCTGGTCAAATGTAGGTCATCCTTACTATGGCTGATATGTAACACGAGCCTAAGAAAGCAACAACATCTCGTCAGATCGTATCGCGGATAATGTTTGAGCCTTTGTGTATGAACTTTAACTCCGATGAAGTGGAAGATGGTATAGCGCCCGCCTCATGAATCCATGGGCGCTTAAGCAGTTTAGGTTAAAGCACGATCGAATCAAACCTAAAATACAGTGATAACTGATCGCTCCAATCATGACATGTGTATTGAGTGTGCCCATAACTGTCCTCTGAGTCCCATCATAAGCTTTGACAGTTTGTGAAGAAGGCCCAAAATTAGTCAGCGAAAATCCAAGTGCAATGGGCAAAGTGAATTCAACAAACATATCGCTCAAGGTGGAGTCATCGGTTTGACAGACGCACCCGCACCCGACTACCGACAAGAAACATCAATTAATAAGGGTCGAACATGATATGACCTCTCGGGCGATAAATCATCATCAGAAAACGTAATGCATGTAGCTTTGTCTGCTATTAGAAAGTGAATAAGCCCTTCAGGGGTAGTGACAATGTCAACTCTGATATGACTAAGTGCTCTGATCAATGCATCTCTATGAGTAATGGATGAGGCCAATGGGCTCTAGATGGATATCCTGTGTAGTGGGCAGCAGGCGTAGCATCTCATCATCCTCTCTCGGAACATCCTCTCTAGCTGATGTGCCAGCAAAAGGCCTGCCAATGGGTGAAGGCTGAGCTACCCTCCCACTTCGTGTAACAATGTGAACATCCCTGTGACTAGGCCCATACTCCTTTGGGAACAGAATGAAGGGTGTCATGGGCAAGAACATGTTGCAAGTATACGAGTGAAATTGAAGTCTGTCTGGGAACCTCATCTCGGATAAGTCTGAATGGCCTAAGGATCTACTGGCTAGAGGTGTATCCACTAAAATCTGAGTCTGTGTATAAACCGATCGGTTGTAGAGCCTCTCCATCCCATCCCATGATGAATATCTTGTCTCCCGAAAACTCAACCAAATGTATACCACTCGTGGGTGGAGGTACAACTCTAGCGTCATGAGTGGAAGGGTCTCGTAGTCACCATGTAGGCACCTAAATCAACCAAACCTTGATCAATCAAGTCCTGAATGGCGTGTCTCAACATCGCACAACTGTTTGTACCATGGCCTGCTCTCTAATCGTAGGCACAGTGAAGATCTGTCCTGAATCCTGGTGGGGTAGGATGTGGTGGTAGCCTAGGTGGTAGTGGAGTAATCCAACCCCCTTCAACCAATCTCTGAAATGCTCGACTTAGTGGCATCCCGAGCTGTGTAAATTGCCTAGCCGGCCCTGGGAGGCGGTGCTCTGGCACCATGACGGTACTTACCATACATGTGGCTTCAAAGGTACTTATGTAGCATATACTAGCTGTGGCGGTGGATGTAGATAAGTAGGCCTTGTCGGCCTATAAGGGGCAACTGGTCTGTACTGATCTTATTGTCTGGTAAAGAATATCTGCAGACTGTCTATGAGTCTGTGGCTGACGTGAAAACATGTGGCTCAATGTACCAATAGCACCGATATATGATGATTTGGGGCCTGACCCTGGCTTCTTCCCTTTTGAATCTAAAGGGGAAGATTCTGCCCATAATCCTCTAGCTATGCCTTCCTCAATGCCATAGAGGGCCTAAACTAATGATCCAAAGTCTGTATGTGGAAAGCCCATGAGATTCCTAGCAAATCGGGGCTCTGAGGGTCTATCTATAATTTGTGCTATCTTCTCCCTCCAGCGGGAGATAAATGAAGTGGCTGACTCATCCGGCCTCTGCCTGAGGAACTCCAACTCCTCCTCGACTACGCTCCACTATAGTATCGTGCCACACGCCCGATAAACTCCTGTCCTAAATCAGCCCATGTCCTACTTCTCGAAGGGTCCAATAAGACAAACCAATGTTGAGCGGCACCACTTAATGACAAAGGGAATAGCATAATCATTTGCGCCTCATCCAATCTATGCCCGGGCATAACAGCACTGTCTAACTACAAGTGAATACGGGGGCACCCTATACTTGTGTATCTCTCAATGTCCAAGATAAGTGAACTCAATAACTCGCATACTGGTCATCATATATGTCCCAACCTATAACTTCATCATAAACATGCAGAGACCTGATCCTCTACTCAATCCTATCAATATAGGCCTGGGTGTCATCAATAATCTGTACAGGGGCTACTATAGAATGTGGTGTGGTCTCGGGGCCCCGACTGCAAGATAAATGCTCCGTACCCCCGTGGGCCTGACAACAAGTGGTGGTTGAGGGAACCGTATAGTCTCGGCGGCAATAGCGGTCCGGGATGGTGGTGGTAGTAGTGGAGGTGTAGTAGAGTCATGCGGGGTGCTCCCCGGAATCGATAATGGCTGAGCCTGATGCCCATCAATCCTTTATCCTAGTCCCAATATGGCCTCCTTGAGAGATGCCATGGTATCGGTAATCTCAACCAACCCGGTAAACAAGAGCATACCATGCAGTGTCCATATCTCTAAGGGATGGATATTTGTCGAACTCGATTGTGTGAATCTGATCCTCTTAACAAGTCTCCTCCGATTCGCCCAAGCTCGAACCTAGGTTGGTCTCACTAACAATTCTCCTTCAAAAGGAAAAGGGTATGTTAGTCCCCATGACTATCAATCCTGTAATCAAACCAGTAATGTATGACTAAAATCCTCCGAGATAATGAACTGACATGTGATGTCAACAGCTAAACTGATATATGGCTTCACATGCAAGAGCGGGATTCTGACATGGTGACACCTTAAGGGTAATGTGACTCAAAAGATGACAATGGGAAAAGGCAAGTCCTAAAAGCTAGATGACTATACCCTGACAAGATACGTAACCTAAGATCCTAACCAACAATCAAAATGACACACTGGCTAGCATGTATCCATGAAATCCAGCTCAGGGCTATACAGGTCTTCATTTCTCAGATATCCGTCATCTCCATAGTGCTCCCAAACATCAGTATAGCCCCTACGCTAGACCTTGCTCCAAACTCCTAGCTTGGTCGAAGGCAAACAATTGGGAATGACTCCCAAGCAACTCAAGCAATCAATGAGGAATAATAGACCAAGACTAGTGATACGGAAACAAGGGTTATAAGCGCACCCCACAAACACAAACAAACTGGGCAAATTCCCCGCAAGAGAGTAGAGCCATGCGACAACTGGCCACAGGCAGCAGTGTTTCTACTAAAGCATAACCTACACAATAAACTAAACCATCTATGCTAATCAGAAACATATAGCTAGGTACTAATCAACCATGAGCAAGGCGTTAGAATCCAATGTGAACACACAAGCACAAACAGAAACACAAGTGTATGCCAAATACCAACTGTGCAAGGATCATCACCATTCAGGTAGTCTAAGAGTCTACTAGTCAATGAACCATGTGCTCCAATATACCCAACTCAAGTTCAAGCTTGACCCTCTTATAAAACCAGAGATTCTGGGTTTGTTCCCTAGCGAAGTCGCCAATTTGTGGACCTTACCTAATCCATGGGTCGACACGACTCGCCATTAATAGAAAAAAGTGAGTTGATTTTCGAGCTTTGAAAAATCTATCCCCAATGAGGAATGGTTTTGTTTGGAGTCACCGCTTACTTTTTATTTTTATTTATTACGGAGAAAATCAAGTAAGAACAAAAAAACCCCTCATTGACTCCAGTCAGGAAAAAGCGATCCATGAAACTATATTTCTGGGTTCGGGGATCAGGTTACCTATTGGGAAGGTACCTCATGCAAGGTAGCACCCCTCTAGGCCCGGAACTCGGTCTCTACAAATGAATTGGGTACATGGGAGCATATGGGTCAAAGATCAATCGATCACTCGGGCTAAACAGATGACCCGAATCACACCAACCTACTCAGTATCTAACATGCATAAACACTCGACCAAACAAAACAATGGGTACCTGTGTTCCCTAGCCAAGCGCTGCATAAGAGGTCAATCAACAATCTCAAATGCACCACAAATATCAAAGTCCAAACACCATATATGCATATAAATGCAAATACCAAAGCCTACACGTACTGTGGTCCTTTTAAATATGCGCCGGTAGATATGGTTAGTTAATAAACACAAACATACAGCATGCATCCATGATCAAGTAACCAAATTTCATGTTCAAAATGGAAGTGAATGGAAAATGAGGGGATTCAAATGTTTGTTTCTTTCCACACTCTCCAAATGACAATTCACTAACCACAATCACCAATTCACAATCAAACTAACCTAACCCCAAGTGTCCTAACTCCAAAGCGGGTCCCCTCTAATTCAATTTAGGCTCATCTTTAAACCCCAAATATGGCCCAAAAATTCATTAGTGAAAATGGGCCTAAGCCTCAAGGGATTCGGCTTGAAAAGTGCTAAAATAGGGAGGCTGCCCATAAGCTGTTCTGCACAACCAGTTGAACCGGATCTCAATCGATCCAACCGGTTGAGAAAAATTCTAAAATTTCACCAAAATATTCTTTAATGAATAAGGAATCTAAAAAACAAATGATGCATGATTCTGAGCCCGGATGAGTGAGAACCGATTGAAACAAGCCAAGATGCCCTTAATCGCTTATCCCCCGAAAACCAATGAACTCGGTCGACTAGTTCCCCAATCGGTCGAGCCAGTTGAGAATAAATCTCAAATTTTTTCAGAACATTCTTCATAGATTAAGGAACCCAAAAAAAGCAACAGTGTATGATTCTGACTACGGATGAGTGAGAACCAATCCAAACAAGGAAAAGTGCCCTAATTGGTGTTCTTGAAAATAGAACCTAATGAACCGGCTGATCTGGTTCCCCAACCGGATGATTCGAACAGTTCTCAAAATTTGTCATAACTTTCATTACAGAGTAAGGAATCCAAAAAAAATAAACGGTGTACAATTCCGACTCCGAATGAGTGAGAACTGACCCAAACAAGGCCTAGTGCCCGAACTGATGTTCTTGAAAACATAACCATCGAACTCCGCTGATCCAGCTTCAACTGGTAGAACTGATTATGTCAGCTTCGTAATTTATAACATTCCTCTACAGAGTAAGGAATCCAAAAAACAAACGTGTGTACACTGACCGAATGAGCGGTGAACTCGACTCAAACAATGCCTAGTGCCCGAACTGTTGTTCTTGAAAACATAACCTAATGAATTGACTGATCCGGTCCCCAACCGGTTGATCCGGTTGAGTAAGGAATCCAACAAAACAAATGGTGTACAATTCTGACTCCGAATGAGTGAGAACTGACCCAAACAATGGCTAGTGCCCTAAAACTAGGCTGCAAACATCAAAGGCAAAGATAAGCGCAAAAGAAACAGGAGAAGCACACAACGTTCATACCTGTAGGATTCACGACTACTCCCCCTTTGTCTTCCTTCTTTTCTTCCTCCAAAACCTAGTATCCACTCCCTCTAAAGAAATCCCCCTTCAAAATGAGAGAGACCACTCCCACCCAGATGTGGAGAATCCCTCCTCCTTTTCTTTTTCCTCATTTTTTCTCCTCCTCCCTTTCTTTTTCCTCTCCTTTCTCCCCTTCCTTTTTCACATTTTTTTTGCTTGTATTTTTCCTTCATAAACATCTGAGCTTACTCCATTTTTCACACCTTCAGTCCCAAGAACTCCCCCAATCAGTCTTGGACTTCCCCCATCTCCATAAACACTCCTCTAGTCACGAGGTCAAAAGTTGGCCACATTTATCCCTTTGCTTAACCACCAAGAATCCAAATAGACTCAAGGTAGGTTGCAAGAAACCCACAAAATGGCCCAAAACCCGGGTCTAAACCGTGCCTAGACTGATCTCGGAGCCATGGGCTCAAACCAAGTGGATTTGTCTAAATCACCAAAATCAATGCTCCATACAAGCTGGCACAATGATCTGGATGAACCGGTTCCCAACCACTAACTGCCAGAGAAAATTTGAAATTTTGATATAATGTCTCAAAAGATAAGATCCAAAAAATAAACAGTTGCATGATTTTGAGTTTCGATGAGGAGATACGACCAAACAAACTCAAGTGCTCGACCTCAACCTCGGCTGAATAATGAACTCTTAATTTGAAATTGGCTTAATCGGCAGAGCCGGTTCCCAACCGGTCTATCCGATTGAAAAAATTTCAATTTTTTCAAAGAATTCTTCAATGAGTAGGGAATCTAACAAAAGAAACAGTGAATGATTTTGAGTTCGGATGAGGGAGATATGATCGAAACAAGCCCAAGTGCTCCGAATTCGACATACTCCAATAAACTCCGATTGAGTTAAAACCTCGGGAGGGCCCACTTGCTTCCTATGGCATGATGCCAATAACTAAAAAAAAAATCCACGATGACACTCCGTAGTGAACTACATACGCACTCCATGGACCACATACAAGCCTGTACCTCGAGCTCGTAGGACAACACTAAGCCTGCAAGGGCTCTAATGGGTGCTGAAGTGAGAACCACAGTGAGTGTGAAACCCATAGGATAAATGCAAGTGTTGAGGGACAAAATTGAGGGTCTACACATCTCTTGAACCAAGCCCGTGTTGGAATAGCAGTACTAATAATCTACGAAACCAAGGAGGTATCCTCCTCAAGTGGAACAAGGAGTAGGCGCCCGAAGAACGAAGACTGATTCTACCCCAAACCAGCAATTAGGCAGGAGTTCACCCTAGGACTCAAAGAAGAGGTGTGCTCCTGCTCACTTTTGTTATTGAAAGTCCACTAAAGAAGAGACTTCTTTTCCTTCCTATTCTCGATCCCTGGATCAGCCTTGGACTTTTAGGAAGGGAAACTAAGGAAGTTATTTCCTAATTCCCAAAATGGTTGTACCAAGTAAGAAGTTCAAATAAGGAAGACAAATAGGTACTCCTTGGTCCGTCGTATATTACAGTATCTAGCTTTATCTATCTAAGAGGCGGACTAATAGGAATTGGAAAAATCCATGTATTCATACGCTGGGCTGAAACAATGTGCATTGCCAAATGGGTTTTCTCTCTATTCCTTATCTTATACCCCTTCCCTTCCTTTAGGTGCAGTTTATCTTTTGGGTACAGGGGCCTTCCTCATGTGAGTGATAGAACTCGCTACCAATTCATCTTCTTTCTCACTTCCTTATGCCTTTCCATTCTCCATTGAAGAGAGAAAAGACAATTATTCGAACCCACTGATATTGAAATATATTTACTTTATTACTGCTACGATTATGGCTATATCATATCATAAATGGATTGATTAATGGTATTTTCTTTTATCCAGGCGAAGCTCCATGGATTGATTCCCGTAAGAGGCAACATCACCTTTCATGTGTTCTTAATAAGAAATCAACTAAGGAAAATAGCCGACACATCCCAGGGTTAGGATCAAGGGTTCGGTCGAGCACCAACTATTGTTGCCCTCATCTAGTGAGGATTTTTATAGGTAGGTATCATCCCTCTTACAGTCCTACCTTCAAGTAACTTCTTTCTTTTTAAGATGGGTGAAGAGCTTCTGTCTATCCCTTTCCATTTTCAATTCTTTATTTTCGTTTTAGTTGGAACAATTCGAATTCTCATTGTAAACGCTATCTATGTGTGGATCTCGGGGGTTGCCTTTTATCCGAAAGTCGAGTCGAATGGAGGTTTGTGGGGCTTACTCCTCTGTTAGTTGATAAATAGAGTTTCGTCCAAGGCGTGGGTTGGGAAAGGAAGTCAAGCCTTTTAGCTCTTCCTTAGCTCTATCGCATTAAGTGATTAATAAGTCCTTAGCCCTATCGCACTAAGCGATTAATAATTCCTTCTACTCGCTAGCGGGAAAGGAAGTAGATGCGTACTTAACACACACTTCACTCAGAAGTGAGAAATGGACAAGAGTCGAATCGTGGAGGAGAATGCATTCGGAAAACCCGCTTCCTTTCATCTGTAGACAAAGATGAAGGGGGTCTTTCTAGCCTTTTTATTCTTGTGCCTATGTGTGCGTGTGGGTACGCCTGTATGCCTGTTCGCTTGTGTTCGTATGCCGGTGTCGGTGTCGTTGCTGTGTTTGGTCGGTACTTTCCTGTATCTTAGGAACCTTAGGATCCTTGTATGAAAAGTCTTTTTATTGAAGCTAACTTCCTTCAAGAACTGTTAGTGAAAGAAGGAATTCCTGCTTAGATTAAGCCAGTACTACTTTTTATAGAGGAAGATAGGACAGTAATAGAGAGAATCAACTACTACAATACTGGCATTCATCTCTTCTATGAGCAAAACTCTTTGTATGGGCATTATTCTTTACAATAATCTGTTTTTTATTTATTTGATAGAAAATCACACCTACACCTACACCTACACCTACCCATTACCCCTGTCAAAGGTTCGATTTAAAGCGATTTGTTTAAATATGATTTCATCTATAAGCCCTCCTGCTTCTGCTCAGCCCGGTACATCTATCGAAGGGGGAGCAAATACTCTATTATTTCGCTTGGCCAATTCCTATATGTCTTTTTACCTGTCTTTCTGTTTTCTGTTGTCAAAGTCTATATTGACTTCTATATTCCTGGTATTGTTGTTCTCCCTGTGTCGGAGGAGGAAGCCGCACACTCCCACATCGAGTAAGGGGACGAAGGGCCTGTAGCAACTGCTGTAGTCTCATTTGTACAGGTAGCTGGGTTCCCTATGTACAAGGGTAGTGGTAATAGGAGTTAGAAGTCTCTAGCTACCATTGCCTTTTATACTTGTGGGACAGAGTAGCCTTTGTTCTTTCTTTAAAAGAAATATAAGGTCACTTTTCCCGTCTTTAACTGTTTCCCTCCTTCGTGGATACAAGCTTAGCACGGGTTGTTCAAGCATGTCATCTTTCGCTTCTTTCTTTATCCATTTGTCAGAGCATGTCATCTTTCGCTTCTTTCTTTATCCATTTGTCAAAGCCTCGAATGCTGGTGGAAAAGAGAGTTAGGACTGGATGAGAATCTCACTGTAAACCATTTTTTTAAGTAGCTGTAGTGCTGCCTTATGTCAATCACCGCCAGGATTGCCACACACAAAGATTTGTTGGCACAGAAAGCACAGCTTCATTCGTCATGGAAATAGTAACTACTGTAGGATTAAGAATTTGGACTTAACCATTAGATTGAGACCTTAGTGTACACCGATGGAAGACTAATCGATTGGTTCGCTCTAGCCCTAAGTAGAGTATCTCACATTCTACTAGCAACTTGTAAAGAGAGGGCCTTCTTAATTTATTAGACTGAGCACCAACTTTCTATCATTCGGAAGACGATGACCAAGTAATTCCATCAACATGAGACTAGTCAATCAAACCAAATGCTACCCCGATCTTTTGTAACATTTTGGTCTTATTTCTTCCTCTGCTTTTGCTTCATGCATCTCTATCATTTAACTCATTCATCTTCCCTAAGACACTTTTTATATCTCCTTTTTCTAGTGGGTCTTTCCGTTCTCATAATCTAAGGAAGGTCTTTATAGTATCCGTTTGATTTATCTCCAATCCTTAGAAAGAACATCCTTAGAGATTACTTATAAGAAGTATGAGAATGAAAAAGCTATTTCACTAACAAAGGGTCTACTTTTCTTTCCCTCCTTATGTGTGATGTGAACTAAGTTCAACTCTAAATCCCTTACTTTGAGCAGGTTTTCACTTCACGAATAAACTCAGACCCTTGAGTTGTCCTTCTGTTCACTGATTTTCATAGTTTAGATGATCGGTCTCTTTTTTCTTTTTAAAGTTAGGCTAGACCCTTTTATCTTATCCGAGATTAGCTGATCCCGACCCCATTTCTATCAAAAGCCAATAAGGCTATCTATATTGAACTCTATAGGACTTTCGCTACCTAGGTTGGATTGTTTTTCGTAATGCTACTTTGGATAAGTCAATACTTTCCCACCTTACCAGTAAATAAGGGCTTTGATCTCAATACCAGGCTTTGATTTGGAGGCGGTAGGAGACTTGACAAAAGGAGACTTTTAACTTTTAAGGCTAGGAAGAGGAAATAAGAAGCAATCAGATCCTTTCTAGCCAATCTAAAGACTAGGATTTCTTCTCTATTGCCTTGTGCACAAGGGAAGGACCTAAAAGAAAGAAGACTCCAACTTCAGACTTGCAATCAAGGGCAAGTAGAAACATAAGGCGCTACCTTACCAACAGAACCCGCCAATCTCAAGTAAACGGACAAACTATATTGCTGTTTGGGATGAATTCCCCTTTGAGAATGAGATTTGTCCTACTTTCCTGACCAAAATTTTTCTAGATAGTAGTCACCTTGTATTATTAAGAGTTCCACTTTCATTTGAATCGTCAGATAATCAAGGATCGGACCCAAGGCTTTTTTTATAAAAGAGAATAAGTCTGATTCACCGACCAAGGTTTTAGTTGACGTAAAAACTCTTTCCCACAAGAGGAGAGCATTTATCTTACAGCGCTTAGTCGCCTCATTTAGATATTGCCTTAGCTAGGTTAGCTCCAGAAAGAAGGTAGCAAACTGATAATGATGTTACCAATATGCCTGCTGTTGATGGAACAGCCTTACCTCTTAACCTTCATCACCTCTCTCACTCAATTCTTCCACTATTATGATTATTTCACATCACGCCGAATAAATCTACACTGTCTCCCAATTGTTCTTACGACTTCCAATTCTTTCTTGTAGAGAGCCTCACCCTTGAGTTCACCTTCTTTCACTTTGCCTATGTCGACTTAATTGGTCATTTTCCATCTGTATCTTATATACCTATACTCTACATGGAATAAGACTCCAGAAACTACGGTTGCTTATCTGTCTCTATAGGGGGTGTTTCCTAACTGAAATAATTGGGTTGGCAAAGCCTTTCCTCAATTGGAAATTAGATGGTCTTTCATGTCGGTCAGAGGAGAAGGAGATAGCAGTCGATACACTATGGATGATTTGACCAAGAAACCAGAATGTGGGACTCGAAATGTCAAGCATATTATGAGGCGTATCTAGGCTTCGTGAATCATCTTTACCGCTTGATACACCGCTGCCAATGCGCATACGCGAAAGAATATGAATCATCAATATCGCCAGATAGAGGAATCAAGAAAGGCACTTAAAGTTACATAGCCTGTGCGCCAGTGCCAGGAGAGGAAAGCCCAAATGTAGCTGAAGAATCAGCCAATGCAAAGTTGCCTAATCTTAATGAACCGGGAGTGTCAGGCACAGAGTAAGGCACATACTCATTCCTCATCCTTAGTTCGTTAGCCAACTAAGACGAGGGAAAAAGATGAAGTGCATGTAGAACTCTTGGTTCGTGGACTATCTTGTAGCGGGAGAATCTTCCAACTCTACCCAGACTAGATTTCCTACCTTCATCCGTGAATCGATGAAGACGAGGACTCTAAATTAATCTTCCTTGTCAAAGACTACTTCTCATCCGAAACTGTTAAATACAGCTTAAGTGCCGAAACAAAAAAGGAGTTGGCTTTCTCTAAAAGGCCAGAATTATAAAAATTCCAGACTACAAACCATAACCTTGTGGAATTACCACTACAATGGTGATTAAAATATCCTACATGAGTCTCTAACTACTTATATTCTTACAAGTTTCACTACACCAAATATTACATTTACATTTCTATTACAAAAGAGAATAAGGAGTAGAGGACCCACATAAAGAAGACTCCTACTGTTGAGTTGGCCTTGACGAGTGCGGGATGTCCCTGGCTACTTCTTCGGAACCTACACGGATGAAACACCAGTGCTAAGAATATAGCTTCGTGGGAAAACATAATAAGATATATATATATATATATATATATATATATATATATATAGTATATATATATATATATATATATATATATATATATATATATATATATATATATATATGACCGCTATAGTGATCTCACCCCCGCATATGTGCATCCATATACTACTTCACATATCATATTATTCATCTCCCGCAGGAGTCTATGCAATGTAAATGCCATAACAGAAGGTACCTATAGGTACACTACAGTATAAAATAGAGTTATGCCTTAGCATTTGAGTTAATTACTGCTGTTCATATTGTTCATTATCCATACACATCATATAAATATTTGTACTGCATGCACTTAACACGAATAAGAGGGACACAAGACAACAGGTAACCAAGGCACAAAGATGATAGAACAGGCTGATTCCATAAACTAACCCACTTAATGGTATTAAAGAGAATAGCGTTGGAAAGATCTTCTTAATCAGACGTACAAATAGCACGGAACTGTTAAATATCATTTAATGCATACAATTAACATGGAACATAAGTGTTGAATAATACTAGTCCCTATTTATTCACTATCCTGTATTAAGTAGGCATACAATTATATGTGTTTTAGAGCATTTTATACTGGTCTTAATAACATTCATGTTATACTCTTAGTCAATTCTTACAACTATATTTCCCTCATGCATACTAAAATGTTCATATCACATGTGTTTTATTTAGTAATTAATAATGTATATCTTCAGATATATGATCCTTTATTCACCTACTAGATCACACTGCCCAATTTTATGCCTATCACCCCAGATTTGGCTTAGACCGAAGATAGGGGTGCAATCAAACAAAATTCGTGAACAAAATAGGACAGTTTCTTTGCTAAATAGGGCCTCATGTTCTCAAGACCATGTGGACGGGATTCTTGGGACATTCTCACATAATATGTAGAATCCAAGATCCCCCATTTAGAGTCCAAACAAAAGAGAGACATGCCGAAATGAAAGAAAGTGGATTTTTCAAGACACCACATGCATCACCAATTAACGGTTGCATTTTCACCATCTTAACTGCTTTAATGAATCCAAGACGACGCCACCTAAGCGCCGCCGACTCCGTAGTCATTAACTAACACATCTCAAGTTCATTTCCAACTACAATTTCGACCCAATAAACAAGGTTTTTAGACAAAGTGATCTTCTAACCAAATGTTCACCATTGTTGAGATCAGGTCATTTTGGACTTTAATTAGGAGAGGGCCAAGATTCCAAACTCGTTCTCAATAGTTTCATGACGATTGTGTTCTCAATTGGAAGACTTTCTGGGAACAATAGAGACATTATGTGACCATACTTTCTTAATGAAAGTTGTATTTCCCAGGTGTTTAGTTTCAAGTGAGGGATTTTATCTCACCATTTGGATCAGTATGACCTAATATAAGGCAAACAACATGAACTTCCTCCTGTGAGAGGGGACAAATCCATATTCCATCAGAAACTCTTTTTCATGGTTTTTAGAGCAGGATTTAAATCTCAATCTCTTCTAGAAATTTGTATATCTGGTTCTTAGGTTTCATCTCCAACTGGAATCATCCAAATTAGAGGCTCGTAGACCAAGTTATGGCCACAACAAAAACACGGGTTTTAGGGAAATTTGGACAGCACTCTAAAATACCTACATATCACTTTACACATTTTTGGTTCTTATCACTAGACAATTCCAACCAAAAACAAAACAAGATCCAAGCCAACCTCAAACCCAACTCAAAAAAAAAAAAAAGAAACACAAATAATGGGAGAGTTAGGATGTTTTTCCTAACCTTGATGTCTTGAAACTTCCAAACCTAACTTTCTTTCTCTTCCTTCTTCCTTTCCTTTCCTCCTTTTTGCTTAAACTAAGATAGCTAAGAACAATGGATTGAGCAAACCAATTTGGTCTCCTCCCCACATAACGAGATGCCCTAGCTCCCAAAGCCCAAAATGGAGTAATAAATTTTAGATGCTCTATGTCCCATGCCTCCTTGATCCTAAGTTTTCGCCTGCACATTAAATTCCTCCCACACTTCATTAAATTTGACAATCAACTTATCACAATTCTACAATGGAATATAATCTTCTTGTTTTATGTCGTTTGGGGTCCTTAATTGTCAATTTACCAATTTACCCTTGACTCTTTAATAATTTCGATTATATCCTTTTTCACACTTAACTATTAAATTTCCGAAAAGTACCAATTTGACTTCTATTATACCCTACACATGTCATAAAACTAGTAGGCAATAATTTGGGGTGTTACATACATCGTATAATAAGTAGGCAGAGAATGCAAGCTTAAGATCGAAAGTCATTTGTTGAGTGATTGATTCTCATGAATAGCTTAGAGTTCTTGCTTCTCCAGTTCATTCTTTAACTTGAAGGACTTGAATTGAAGAAGATAAGTGATATTGAATTTTAGAGATTGTCTCGAGGAAGAAAATAACTAAGAGAATAGAAGAACTTGATCTTAAACAACCATATATTTTAATATTTTCTTTTTACTTTGAGGTTGGTTTCAGGAAATGAGAGCATTGACATGAAATCTGGCATATTCTCTTACGAAATTGAGTTCTTAATGCGTTTAAATTTGTAAAGAAATTCCAAGTAAACTCAAGTTTTGTTCAAATCTCTAGTGTAGTGGCTGGTTGGTTCCTCTACAACTACATCATAAGAAGAAGGCAAAAGGGGAAGGCGAACCCAAATCCGACCTAGCTGACTTGATTGTTTGAGCTTGCCTTGCCTATTTCCTTACAAGCAAATGATTTCATACCTTGTGTTCTACGCTTACTTTAATTAGAACCAAGAGTGATTGACTCTTCCCAACCCTAGGCTAGAGAAGGCAAAGAGGGAAGTCTTGGTTTATGGCTAAGACATACAATCGATCAGGTGAAAACTACTTCTAAGAAAGGTTATTTCCTGCGAGTTGGCTTTCTGTACGACTTGTTTGTTTTAATTAATTTAATTACAGTAAGAAGTGGTCCCTCGTCTCACTCTTGGTTAAGCGGATTAATGCTTTAGGTAGGAAGTAAGGTTGGTTGTTTTGCTGCGCTTTACTTAAAGCAAGCATCAACTTGTTTGATGCAGTATTATGTTGTACAAGACAAAGACCCAAGCTTACCGCATAAGTTGTCTATTCTTGTTTCCTTTACCAGGAAGGGTCCGCTTAGGATCATTCCGACTGATACATCAAAATTGATAAGCAAGAGGGATGAGAGAGCAAATATGCTAGTGAAGTTTGACTTATCAACATTCTCTTCAGCTAAGGTTATTTGCCATTGGTAACTGGATAAACTAAAGGATCTTAAGTCCGCGTTGGTTGATGGCGGTTCTCTGTCATTTTCAAATGGATGGAACCTTTAATCAAACAGTTCCTTTGGCGCATCTAGTTGGTGCCAAACACGTCTTTAGCGTTGATCTCAAGTCGACTACAGATAGGTGGCCACTAAACATACAGATCAGCGTCTTTTATGAGTGTTTTGGTCGACGATTCTCAGAGGTAGTTGAGGCCTTACTAAATGGTCACCCTTTCCTTGTGGATTGGGTTAGAAGAGCAGGATGGGTCCACTTCCTAATGGGTCAACCATTGGGATATCATAGAGTTATATATATACTATATTTATTTGTTTCATTAGAGTCTAGAAGCACTTTTTAGTCTTCCTTTGCCCTTTGCCCCAACAAAGGTGCCCTTGCATCTGCTTCCTTCAAAGGAAATCCGTGAATTCGATAACGGGATTCTTCACTCACAACAAGTTACCCTTTCCTCGCTTGAGAGCAAAGAAGCCATTTGTTTGAACTAAGACCTTAAAAAAAAACCTATTCTTTTATTTATTACTCACAACAAGTTACCCTTTCCTCGCTTGAGAGCAAAGAAGCCATTTGTTTGAACTAATCTTAAAAAAACTCTATTCTTTTTATTTATTATGAATATATATAGCAGCAGTATATATATATATATATATATATATATATATATATATATATATATATATATATATATATATATATGTTCCTTCCTGCTACTCTCTCTTGCCTTGGTCGATTGCAAGAAATCGTCCCATCCTCGCTTTATAGCTTTGATTCAACTTCAACTGGAGTAAGCCCTAGGAGTTTACTTCTTCATTATCGAGTGCTTGAAAAAGCTTATAAGATTAAATGCCCCCTTCTCCGTAGTGCCATAGCCCATTGATATAGATTCTTGACCGCTACATTGTGTTGTCAAGAACATCTTTATCCTATACATAAGGGTATGCAATGTCTGACCTGAAGTTGATATGTTGTCGAGTAGGTGCTAGTAGCTAAGATCACATAGCTTTCTCTTCTATGTAGATTGTGAATCCCTTCATCTTAAGAATTCAAGCCTTCTAAGGTGTAGTTCAGATCTTTGTAGAAATGAGAAAAGCGCTTTCATTTCGAAAGGCTAAGCTAGCCCCAGTCATACGAGAAGGTTAGGATAAGAGCTTCCACTTGATGACTTCACTGTCAAGCATCCACTACGGGATGCCTACTCTTTCATTCCCGACTGTTGCTCTCATTTATGTGGGATTGCCGAAACTAATCCGGGCCATCTCACTATTGTTTCGTCCCATCCGCCTCCCGCTTAAGATTCGAACTCTACGACTACCGCTTAACAAATGACTCGCTCTACCACTAAGCTAATGAGGAAGAACTCCTCCTTCTCATATAATTATTTTTTATTCAAGTCGAGTCTCTTATCTACATATTAACCACTTGTTTTAGGACATCGACCCAATAGTAATAGGATAGAGTTGTAAAGTTACGCCCCCTATATGTAAAGGAGTCGACTTAATAGCCTTCTCCACGTCGACTTTACTGGTGTTATTGATTAGTCCCCAAAAAGTGCTATTTTGAGCCCTATTTTAGATAGGTTTTGAGTGCTTTTTGTGCATTAATCATGTCAATAATGCCAATTGAAGTGTTCAGGTCTTCTTAATATCACTTATGCCGTTTAGAGGGTATTTTTGGTTGTTTTGCAGGTTTTTGCATATTTTGAGAGTTCAATATCGAGATATGTGCTGAACCATGAAGATCGAACTCATTTATCAGCCTTCAAACATCTCAAAATTCAATGAAGGAATGAAGCAGCTTTAGAAGAAATGTATGCAAAGAGAGAGAAGATGCAAAGTGTGCAGTTGAAAATATGCAAAACCTGTGAATTTCGCTAAGATTGCGAAAATTTCGTCGGGATTGCGAAATTTCAATCATAGCTTAAAATTTCGTAATCATAGCTTAAAATTTCGCAATCCTAGCTAAATTGAGAAATTTCTCTAGGCTTCAAAATTTCGCTATGACCGCTCCTAGCGAATTACTTTCGCTTATCTCTTAAAATTTCATGAAAGCATTTAAATTTCGCTTAGCTAAATGTAAACTGCTGCCTACGAATTCTCCGATTTCGCTTATCTTCCTGCAGCAATTTCGCTACTCCAGCGAAATTTCGCTACCTAGTGAAATCAAGTTCCGCAACAAATCTCCCGCATTGTCATCCTTTGTAATTAATGCAAACCGACCTCATTTTGGTGTATTACTCTTGTCCCTTATTTTTAGCCAAAATGTTAGGGCTTTCTTGTATTTTCTACATTGGGTGGTCTATATAAACCCCCATAGTTTTCAGAACCCTAAGCAATCGGGGGAGGCAATCTGCACAATTTTTCATTTTTATGTAAATATCTTCAGCCTTTGTGTTAGGGCTTGGTTTCTCTCTCTTCTTTCCTTATTTTCTATAGGGCTACCAAACAAATCTCTTGAGGATGACAACTCAAGAGATGTTTGATGCTCTTCAAAATAAGGTAAATAGCTTGGTCATGCGCTTGTAGGTTGTCTTCATGTGTTAAATGCTACAGTACGTATTTATGGCCCCATCTTCTCAAATTAGGGTTGAATATCATTTAATGTTATTACTTTGGCCAATACTTACCATGCTTTAGGATACAATGCATACTTATTGCTAGATGTACTGTGGTTCTTTAGATGGCCTTTACGAGCCACTAAAATGATGTTGAATGTTAGGGTTTCAAACTAAAAGGGGTTGTAGATGCATGTTACTCCGTTGGACTCAAATAGGAGTGGATTCTAGGTTAGGTTTAAGTAGTTAAACAAAGATCCGGTTATACCTGAATTATAGGTTGCTTGTCATAATGCGGATATAAACCCGAGGACACTTGTTTGCCCTATGTTATCAAGTTAGTGACCTAAATCTTCAAAGTTACCTTTCATACTTCACTTTCGCCTTGCTGCTAATCACAAACCATCATCAAGCTTTTTTGAAACAAATCAAAAATCCAAACTAAAAGCCCTTCACCATTTTCAACACCGATGCAAGTCATTCATGTGGATGAAACCCATCCCTGTTCGACCTTGGTGACTAATTATGCTGCAGTAGCTTGACTACGGCAGTAGGAAGTAGATGTGCCGAAGACCACATTTAGAACCCGATATGGCCATTATGAGTTTTTGGTAATGCCATTTGGGTTAACTAATGCACCGGCAGCATTTATGGATTTAATTAATAGGGTATTTCGACCATATGTGGATCAGTTTGTAGTGGTCTTTATTGATGACATCTTGGTGTATTCTAAGGATGCAAAGGAACAAGAACAACATCTGAAAATAGTCCTACAGACGCTAAGAGAAAAGAAGTGATATGCTAAGCTCAGCAAATGTGATTTTTGGCTAAAGGAAGTTTCCTTCTTAGGCCATATTGTGTCATGGGAGGGTATAAGAGTTGACCCTACAAAGATTGAGGTCATTGTGAATTGGAAACCACCTCGAAATGTAACCGAAGTGAGAAGTTTTGTGGGCCTAGCAGGTTATTATAGAATATTTGTGAGAGGCTTTTCTGTCATAGCTTCTCCGCTCATCAAGTAACTCGGGAAAGGAATAAAGTTTGAGGGATGTGACAAATGTCGTAATAGTTTTCAACAATTGAGTGGATGTTGCTGGGATCAAGATACGAGTTTACTGGGAAAAGAGTATGCCTTGTATAGTGATGCTCAGCATTGGTTTGGGATGTGTGTTAATGCAAGATGGGAAAGTGGTGGCTTATGCGCCTAGACAGCTGAAGACACATGAATGTATTATCCTACTTTAATCTAGAGTTGGTCATAGTGTTTGCTTTGAAAATATATTATGAATTACTTATATAGAGAAAATGTAAAATTTTTTACCGATCATAAGAGTCCGAATATTTGCTAACTCATAAAGACTTGAACTTGAGGCAACGTCGGTGGTTGGAATTATTTAAAGACTATGATTGTGTAATTGATTACCACCCCGGGAAAGCAAATGTAGTGGCGGATGCCTTGAGTAGGAAATGATTAATGCTTTATCTTTGAAAGATTATGACTAGAGATTTGATTCTGATGGAGCCTTGTTGGCTCAATTGAGAGTTATACCGGATTTGAAGCAAATGATTATAGATGCTCAGAAAAATGATGAAGAAATGCAGAAAAAGGTACAGATGGTCAAAGATGGTAATAAGACTGATTTTTCAGTAAAAGAAGTTGAAGTTTGTATTTCCGGAATAGATTATGTATGCTAGATGATAAAGAGCTAAAGAAAAAGTTGTTATTTGAAGCTCATAATACGGTATTTACCATGCATCCTGGCGATAATAAGATGTATCAGGATTTGAAACAGGATTATTGGTGGAAAGGAATGAAAAGAGATGTAACAGAGTACGTGTCTAAATGTTTAACGTGTCAGTAAGTCAAAGCTGAACACCAAGTTCCAACATATCTATTGAATCCCCTTCCAATGCCTCAATGGAAGTGGGATAACATTTCCATGGATTTTGTGTTGGGTTTTCCCCTCACACAACAAAAACATGACTCTGTCTAGGTGATTGTTGATAGGCTCACAAAGTCGGCCCATTTTATACCAGTCAGATCGACCATTCGA
The DNA here is from genome assembly GCA_016808115.1 of Tetrastigma voinierianum. Classification (NCBI taxonomy): domain Eukaryota; kingdom Viridiplantae; phylum Streptophyta; class Magnoliopsida; order Vitales; family Vitaceae; genus Tetrastigma; species Tetrastigma voinierianum. The sequence continues at coordinate 36,383 of JAEQBH010001669.1, read as the reverse complement.
TGACTCCACTAGCCGGAAGTTATATGTGGATGAGATTGTGCGGTTGCATGATGTGTCCTGCATGTGTCTATGCTCGAAATACTGTCATGAGTTGCACATACTACCCGTGCAAGAGATACAAGTATAGGAGGATTTGTCATATGCTGAGGAGCCAAAGGCAATTTTGGCTCGAGAGGTGAAACAGTTACGAAACAAACAAGTACCATTAGTGAAAGTGCTCTGGCAACACCATGGCAGAGAAGAAGCTACTTGGGAGCCAGAAGCAACTATGAGAGCACAATATCCGCAACTCTTTGAATCAGGTATGAATTTCGAGACGGAATTCTTAAGGGGGAGAGTTATAACACCCAAATTATACCCCGACGCTTTATAACATGCTGGGGTATAATAAAAGTAAATGTATATTTTTTCGGAATAAAATAATGCTAAAAATAAAATAAGAAAAACCCATAATTAATATAAAATTCAAGGGTAAATTGGTAAATTGCCAATTAAGGACCCAAATGACATTATACTTAAGTGGAAGTTAATAAAAGTTTTCAAAGGAATTGTAGCTTTTGCAATTCAGGAAAGTGGAGGGTGAAGAATTGCAATCATGGAAACTTAAATAGTTAAAAGGATAATAATAATTGTTTTGAGTTAAAGAGGTCAGTTAAACCAGCAAAAATTAAACTGAAATCTATATAATGTCATATATCTAATAAGTTCTATATGCAATTAAAATGTGTTATTATTGCTTACGTCATATACAAAAATGTATATTTTATACAAAAAAAAGTTATTTATATTTAATATTGAGTTCAAATTTAAACAAAAACTGGATTAAGTCTTTCAGTTTTAAATCTGAAATGGTGGGTTTGGTAATTCTTAACCTCACTAGTTCGCCAGTAATCCATGTCTAAGGCTCAAGGGCATTCTACATACAATGCATTACCTAAAAATGGGATCCCATGATAGAGTTTGAGTGCATGATGTTGAGGTTTTCCTCATGGAGTTGCCCACCCTAAATATCATATTATTTTGAAGGTATTCAAGAAAAACATATATGAACCTGCTCAGATATCTATATGATGTGGATGAGATCATTGCAATAAATAATCAGAGCAATGGCACCAAAACCATCTGTGGCACAAACAATAAATGGCCTCAAACATTCAAGAAGAAAATACTATTATTACCTGTAAGTATATTACTGATTCATGGATGAGGAATGTGACACATCTGATGGCTAAAGTATAAATCATCTAAATCTCATCTTACATTGGCACACCAAACAGACAAGAAAAACATATCCATGTTCTACTCAGTATGCTATATGATATGGATGAGAATGCTTCGACACACCCATCCATCTCTTACTGAGACCCTGGCGGAAGCCTTAAACATGTTTCGCCAAATGTGAAAACATCGTTTGCGAAGCAAAGAATTTTATTCTAAGCATCATGAGTTTAGGTAAATATATGGGGCCCACCCTCAGGGAAAATTCTTTGGATCATTTTAAAAAACGATTCAATAAATTATTCCCTCAGAGGATGACGTTGGACAACTCTCGAGGGCAATTCTTCAAGAAAAATCTTCCCTTGAAATTTCTTTCACAACCATTTTCTTTTTCTTTCATGTCATGAATAACACCTAATATCTAGTTCACAGTTATATGAAATGTAATGTACCATTCACAACAAGTTGAGTTAATATATAAGTGTTATATTCTTGAATTTATCCAGTCATCCCTTACATGTTGTATATCGGCAGCCATAGTATATTAATGAAACTCAAGCACATCATTATACCATGGATAATTATAATTGATATATTATAATTCTCTCCTCGTACGCAACCATGTTATTATCTGCTGACATGCATTAACAGCTGTCATATTACCTTTACATGTTATTCACACTTGTGTAACACGCAGCTAATGACCAGCACTAACTTTGGTGGCCAATGTTCATCACGGGCATGAAACACGTCGTGACTCAATGGGCTTTCCATAGAGTCTAAGAACACTAAACCAGGTTTGGACGAAAGTTATGTGCCAGAGTTGGAGTCACACATGTTAGTGGGTCTGGGTTAGCCCTACATACTTACCCGGGAGCCCCTCTCCAGCCAGATCCAACCCCCAACGCCCTCCATAGGAATACGGCTGGAATCTTGACTCAACGGGGTTTATCAGAGTCAAGGCACGGAAAGCGAGTTGGATGAAAAAGTTCATGTAGAAGTTAAGTCACGTGATTCTCTCACAGGACATTTCATACTATGGGGCCCCTCTTTGAGAAATCTCATTTTGTGCCCTCCATAGGCGCCGTGATCTTAACTCAATGGGCTTTCCATAGAGGTCCAAGAACACTGCAAAATCGAGATTCGGACGAGAGAAGTTATGACAACCAGAGGTTGGAGGTCACATGACTGAACAATCCTACGGGACAGCCTTGCCTGCCTGAATGCCCCTTTTCTGCCCGGCTCAGGAACCCACGCATAGTACATTTGTCTGGAGCTTGACTCAATGGGCTTTCGCAAGAGTCAAGAACACCAGAGATAAGGTTGGACGAGAAAGTTCTGTTGTAGGGTTGGAGTATTCATGAATCAGATGGCCCTACCATTCAGCACCCAGCAGCACTAATCGGCCCGATTTTCAATGTCCTCAAGGGACATGGCCCAGAAATCTTGACTCATGCAATGGGCTTTCCATAGAATTCGAGAACTTAATCGAAATTCGGAATGAAGAAGTTATGACCTTAGGGTTCAGTTCATCGTGCGCGACGACCCTACGGGCTAGCCTGCAACGAGAACTAACCGGCCCAGTTTCCCAATGTCATCCAGGGATCTTGGAACAAATCTCTATGAGCTCGATGGGATTTTCATAGAGTCCAAACCACCGATCAAATTCAGGCGAAAAGTTGCCATTGCCTTCCAAAGTTGGAATCACATGACTAGCTGACCTTACGGCTAGCCTACCTTACTTACTCGAATGCCCCTTTCCAGACAGCTCCAGCATCCACTGCCTCAAGTGGATCGGCACAAGAAGCTTTTGGCTCAATGGGCTTTCCATAGAGTCCAAGAACACCGAATCGGAGTTCGGATTGAAAAAGTTATGACCTTCAGGGTTGGGATCGCTGCGATCCTAGCGGGGTGAAACCCGTCGGGGTGAACCCATCGTGATGACCCGTCAAAGGAACAGACCCATCGAGGAATTTGGCTGAACCCATCACAGAGGTAAGCTATCTGGGACTAGCTAACCCGACGGACGGAGACCCTTCAAGTAAGTGTTATGAGTAAACGGACCGCTGCTTGATCTCAAGTCCAGGTGAGAAATTAAAGCAACATCGAGTTCAGCCAATGTGGCTAAAATTTACCTGAAGGACTCACTACCAAACTCCATTTATTTCCTACCCAAAAACCAGTTCTAAAGTCCAGTTAATGTGTACTACCCTGATATAGCGACTTCCATGGTTCAAACACAGCAAGCATTCACACTTGGGGCGGGACAACCACACCTTCATTCATTTTAACTCAAACACATAAAATGGCACCGCAAGGACATTACTTGGCATCCCACAAATCAATCCGGACTGTCAAAAATAGTCAATCTCAGCCTACTTTGTCTCAAAGTCTTGGAGATGGTTCACCACAGCCACTCACGACCTCACACAAGCCCATGCCATTTGAATGGCCCCTTAGACAAGTTAAACCAAGTAGGAAAACCTCTTGGGTTTTCAGCTCACATTTCGTCTACATGCAAAGCAGCTGCATTTGGGGTGAAGACTCTTATCTTGCTCAGCTGAAACCGTCGGTCAGTTGTAAGAGGTGAGAAGAAGGTGTTAGATCTCTCTCTCTAAAACTCTCTCTTTTATTTCCCTCTTTTTTATCTCTTTTCTTTCTCGTGCTTGGTCCCAGTGGGCTAGAGCTTGTCACTCACTTGCCACATGTCCGATTTCTCATTGGCTCTTAGAGTTTCCCTTATTTTCTTATCCATCTACCTTGGATTTCCCTCAATGACATGATCATCACATGTGCTTTATAATATACTTAGGCTCATTGTTTGACTTTAGCTCGTAGCTTGACATATGCCCACCGATGTGAGCCACTGAGCCTGCCACATGTCCACACGCGTCACTCCGGTGCCTCGAAGAACGCATGAAATCATGGCTGTCACTCGAGATTCGACGAGTCGACAGGTAGCTAGATTCGTGAGATGATTCAACAGTGAAGTCTGTTTAAGTCATCGAGATCTAGAAAAAATCCAGATTTTGACTGAATTTTACCGTTCTAACCATTTTGGTAGTTTCGAGGGTTTCCTGGCCAATAAATTGCCACAATGGTTCGAGAGAGGCTAGAAAATTCTCTAGATCTCGGATGACGAAGCGGACTAAACTGTTAAATTAGGTCTCGCGAAATCTAGTGACCCTAAAAGTTTAAAGTGAGATGCAGACCGGTCGAAATATTACTATTTTACTAGGTGATAAGAATTAAGCGTGAAGCTGATTTTAGGGTGATTTTACACAAAAATCTCAGAAGTCAAGAAATGACTTGAGCTAAGTTCATTTAAAATAAAGCGAACTAAAAAGAAATAAAAATTTTCAGGGCAAAAACGGGCTCGAATGAGGCAATATGAGCTATCTATCCAAATAATAATAATAATAATAATAATAAAAATAAGAATAAAAATCAAGTTGGTATCACGGGGTCACGAGAAAGGCGTGAGGAGAGAGATTTAGGTGAAACTTCTCTCTCTAAGATCTACAGGAAATCAGCCCCATCAGATTTTTGTTGGAGCAAAAGATAAAGTTGGTCTACGCGGCGAGAGCTACGTGTGGGCACCAAAATCTTAGCGTTTCGTCAAACTCTATGGAATTTTCCTACTTTGGTTATTTCTATCCTAAAGGTCATTTAATGGCTTGGGATTTGCTTAGAGGCCGTGAAAGGCTATAAGAAGGAACAGTCCAAATTTTTGGACCAGGTTTAGAAATTTTAGGAATTTTGAGACTATTTCGGACAATCGGGTTGAATAGGAATTTGTTTTTCGGACAGTTCAAGTTGAAATTTCGGGATTATTTTCAAATAGTTCGGACAGTATTTTCAAAACTATTTTTGGGTGTTCTTTGACTCTATGAAAAGCCCTTTGAGTCCAGAATCCATCCATATATATAGCTTAATGAAATTGGAATGATAGTAAATAGCTCATGAGCATACATGATAACCATAGTTATTCATGCATATAATGAGATATGAAAAAATGCAAAGATACAAATAAATGATTGTAAATATCGCATATGATCAGACCAACTAATAATTGACCAGGAATATGAGATATATGCGAACATAAAATACACATGGATTGTCTGCTTAGAACCTGGTAGAGGGATATATGAGCATGCCTATTAGGAAAAAACAAGTCTGCAGCATACTGATCAGTTGTCACCGTTTTGGTCATTACAATGCCTTCGGGCCCTTACAGATGGTCATTATCTCGTACAATGATAACAGCGCCTTAGGACATATGAGACCCTTTGTTTACGTCTGTAAGTGTGTGCCTTCGAGGCCCTTATAGTTTCATTATCCACTTCCCTAAGGTTTATGGGGCATGAAACATAAAAACAAATTACTCGAATATGACATATGAAATGATATGATATGATAATAGAAGCATACGCTTGCTATGTGATGACAAGTATATTGACAAGAATGCAGACTTAAAAGTGTAAATGATATATGAAATGTATATGAGCGTTGATAAGAAATGAAACATGATATGATAAGTAAATATGAGATATGTACTTAAGCATGTTTAAATGATATGATATGTTAGATGTGTATAGAGGTGTGATGACCCTTATTAGAGGTGTCCATGTCACTCTGATAATTCCCACTAAGCTATAAACATGCAGATTCATTTCATCGGTGTAGGTATAAAGAAGTAAAAGCGAAGTCAGGACACTCCATGTCGACCTTCAAGGCCGACCACACTCTTGGGTGCCCACTAAAGACCTTTTGGTCTATTTTTGTATATGTTTGTTTTTTGTAAACAATGTAAATATTGTAAATGTTGAGCACTTCCATATATGGAGCTTGTATATATTTTGTAATCCGCTGCTACAAAATATAATACAAGTTAAATGTTTAACATTATATAGTAATGAAAAAGCTTAAAGGTTATAAGTTTATAAAATAAAAAAATGACACCCTCACTTGACACCGAGTGTCGGGTTGGGGGCGTCACAGTTTAACTCTTTTGTTCACAAAATGTCACACATTCAAAAAGAAATTATATGCATATGACGGGGTATATACTTATACGCCGTAACTTTCTCTATGACTCTGTGTTTCTTGATCTTGCCTTCTTTCCTGTTTACTCGAAACCTGTGCATAGATAAAAACTACACGCTAAGCATTTTCATGCTTAGTGGTTATATACAGTTCTATTCCAATTTTCAGTTTAACATGACAAGCTATCATAAAACCATGTCTTTTATATCAAACTATACTCATGCTTATTCATTTTCACATGCTTTCACTTTACAAATCATTTATCATATCAAAATATGCATTTTCACATGCTTTCACTTTACTAATCATTGATCATATCAAAATATGCATTTTCACATGCTTTCAATTTACTTAACTCAGTCCTTGAGATTCAAACATACTCTCCGATGTATTTAGTTTACAAATCCCATTTACACTCGTCATGTTTGTTATTTCGCTTTATCACATACAATTCACATTCATGGCCAGTTCCGTTAAGGTGAATCGTCCTTTTGTCATTCGATAATGTGCTTACACATTTAACAATTTCGAGTCTCCACGTCATGATGGATGCGGGTTGGTGCACCCACCATGTGGTCATTTAAAAATGTCATACGCCATCATGTGGATGCCGTTGGTGCATCCCACAGTGAGACATTTAACAATGCACACAAGCCATCAGCGATGGCGATTGGTGCATCAGCCATGTTGAGTGGGTTAATTTATGGATTCAATTCAAGATGTCAAGAATTGACCAATTCGTTTATAAATCAATTAATCACTCACATACAATTAATTGTCAACATTTCAACTATCACATTTTCAAATCCATATGCACTTTCGTAGTATCATTTCAAAGATATACGCATTCCATATAATCATTTCAGATTTATTTGGTATACTACCAAAACACTTGAAATAAGGATAGAGGGTCAGTGAACAAACCGAAGTTGTCGGCTCTCGTTTCCTTCCATTTGATCTCATTCTAAGTTGATGATCCCTGCTTCCATCTGATCGATATAACAATTCATACTCGGTGGATAATAAATTAATGCGTTTTGACAGATTAATGATTAGTCTTCATTACTTGATTTTGGAGTTAAGACACTAGGTACGCCCAAATACGCGCCCGCCCGGGCGAGTGCGATACGTTTTCATTTAGTTTTATCCTTATTTGAACCCCGATTGATCATTTATTAGGGTCCTTAAACTATTGGTGTATGAATACAAGGTGTTCGGAAACAAAAATCCAAAATTTGTTCACTATGAACAGTAGCTACACTGTGGCGTACCCGAGGGGTGCCATTTTGGCCCCTCGGCCTCGCCGCGGCGAGGCATCCCATGCGGCATAGGTCTGCGCGTGTGGGGTTCCTGATGCGGCATAGGGCAGGGTGTGTAGATTTTCCAGTTTTCCTCTCTTTTAGATTTTCTCCAAAGGCTTGAAAAATCATGGGAATCACTCATGCAACATCCTAATGTCATCCTAAACCAGCCAGCAAGGCCAAACCATAAGTAGATTAGGGTTTTCTAACCCAAACATCATTTAAAAGAAATCTAAGGTTTGAAGGTTCTTGCCTTGAAATCCAGCACAGATCTTCTTGCGGTGTGATCATAGAAGCAGGAATCAGGGATGATCTCAACCAAAAATCATGTGCACCAAAACACTAGCTTTCCTCTCTCACTCCTCTTTATAAAGTTTTAGCACAATATGGCCACATTCTAAAGGTCAATATAGCCAGTTATCATTTCACCCCCAAGAGCCGTGTTTGGCTTGTTTAGTATTAAATCTGTTTTCCATTTTCTCCTTTAAAACTTTGATCTCCTTATTTGCACATTCACTTGTCATTTATTTCACATTAGCATAACTTATCATTGGATACTTGATTCCCTCATTTTACAAATTCAAATTTGCCCACTTTTCCGCCAGTTTATTGGGTTCAAATCATTCTCATTTTAGCATATAATATTTGATCATACTCACTATATATTATTTCTTTTACAATTTAACAATTTATCGATTTTCATGAAAACCAAGTTTGGCTCAATTTATACTCGGAATATATAATAAAATTATTATAGAAATTCAAGGGTATTTTTGGGGCGTTACAGCCATATAAAGTCACATAAAGCGAGTCATTGGAGCAATTATTTAAAGAGACTATCAGAGAGTGGGTCTCTTGAGAGGGAAAAAAGACTCGATGTCATGTCTGACAGTTAGTTAAAGTGAGTCAGTGCACCCGGTGTAATCAGACTGAGTTGAAAAGGGTATCTTTGGCTTAGTAGAAGGGTTGTTATTAATAAGGACTTCAGAAACACTTGTACTGGTCTTTCGATTTCATACTCCATTCGAGAGTGTTGATGGGGCTTGAAGGTGGAAGTAGGTGATAGAAGGTGGTGCTTGGAGAAAGAATCGAGTGAAATCTACTTAGGCTCGCGAGCCTGATGGATGGATTCGTGGCACATATATCTGGGGGTTATGTGAGTTCGATCTCTCTACGACGCTAGAGTCACATCACCAGATTTAACGACGAGTAGTCGGATAGGCGCATTAATAGTGATCAAGTAGAGATCATCAATCCTTCTTGAATTAGGCTCTTTTCTTTCTTCTCCAACAATGTATCTAAGAAGATAGTTCCCAGGGTTGGTATAATATTCTTAATGTCATTTCACTTATTAACTTCCTTAAGCTAGCTGGGTTAAGGCACTTTACAGTTATCTCTTGTCATCATTGCAGACTGCCTCGCTCGCACTTCATGACTCTGCCTATCAAGGAACAACCAAACCCTAGGAACTACTAGTTACGAATTTGCATTCTATCGCTTCTTCTTAACTTCCAAGGTTATTATTCATCTTCTATCTAGGATTGATGTGCGTTCAGCTCACTAATTCAAGATGGGTTAACCCTGAAAGCGGTGTTTTCTGTTTAAGTTTAGAAAGGGTAGCCTCAGTCTCAAAAAGAAAGAGAATGTGGGGAGGCACATCTATCGAGCAACAAAGAAGCCCCGTTTATGGATCTCGATAATGAAGTGAATCGAAGCTAAATCATATCTGAAACCATGTAAGTTGGTGTTTGACCTATATGAGAAATTTCTGGTTCAAATTTATAAGTAGATCGGTACCTGTAAAAGGTAAAGATATCAAAAGCACTCAAAGGAGCTTTCAACTCATTATGGCTGGAATCTTTCTTATTCTCTTATTTCCTTTCAAGCAGAGAGGAGACATTGTAGTAGTCTTCGAATCGTGGCTTCCGTGCGGCGATCACATGAACCTGAAGAAGCTCCCAACTGTATACCACTGAGATTCGATATCTAAGTGAGCGAGAAGAAATAGATCACTATGTTTGGCACGATAAAAAAGATTTTAAAACAATGAAAAAAAAGGACGAGTAGTGTCAGGTTAGGAGTTGTGTGGTTCATGTTTCTTCTACCCCGAATCCCTCTTGAAAGAGCTGAGAGTTCAGAGGTCTGGCCTTGTACACCAAGGCTCCATTGCTTTTCTCTCATTCTGGTAAGACCAAAACCTCGGATTAATTGAGGCAGTACTCTTAGTTTCTGGAGGCTTCAGGAGTGAGGCCCATGATGCCAATGAAACAAGTATTTTAAGCGGCCCAACAGAGTTGATCATTTTATGCATAGATTCAGAATAGACGGGGGCCACTAAGCCAGAGACCCCAGGCTAAGGGAGGATTCAGTCGGGTTTCATTCCGTTCGTGCGCCTGCCTCATTCATAAAAAAGAATTAGAAAGGACAAGATATGATCCTTACCATTTTGTGTGTTTTACACGATATGCGAGTAGATGTAGGCCACGTGTTCTGAACTTCACGTGTTTCAAAGATTGGCCTCATGATCAGGGCCTTCATCATGCATGTTTGGATAAAACCTCAGTTACGACAGGAAAGATCAGTAGGGGTTGTGATGTTCAATTGATCATTAATCAGCAAGGTGCATATAGATTACTTATTTGTCGCGGTAGAGCCTCTAGCTATGGAAGGCATGGCTTGGCGCTTTTATTGTGTATCCTGATAGATTGTACAACCCGTATCTTTACTTAGTGGTTCCAACTTTCTTTGTGTTAGTTCATAAAATGGAAGGATCTTGTGCGGATTTTGAGGCCATTAGTAGCTCTCTTTGAGAATAGATAGGAGGCTACCCTTAGTTAAGTAGAAGAGCTAGATGCTCGGTCAAGCCTCTTGACTCGTCGCCCCAACACTCTGGGAAGGAAAATTTGTTTTCTGGGTGCCATCTCATCAGATGTTACATCTTTGATCATGTCCGAGGTTCATATATGAACTTTTTGTCAGGAGGAAAAGCCTCAGAGCATGCCGCCGTATCCATCTGGTTAACACATTGTAAGTCTTGTGGCCTTGGTGCTTGTCCCAAGACCATCAGATTGCTTTTAACTGCTGAGCACAGTCAGATGTGCACTCTCACTCATCCATTTTGAGTAAAAGAGGGTAAAGCCTGCCGTTATCTTGGACCATGAAGACCACCACAGTTGTTACTACCCCTATTTAATTCTTCTTGATATTTCCTTTTGTGTACACATCTCCCAATGGGATGTGGGAGTGGATCGAAGGCACGAAAGCGGATGTTGAGTTCTCTTGGACAGAAGAATCGGAAAGAGTGGAAAGAAATATCATGTCTTATCACTAAATCTAGTAAAGTCTATTTTCAAAAAATTACTAAATCTAGTGACGCATGGCATAGGCTAATGCTTCCAATGTTGTTTTTGTCACATCACACATTGGATATGGGAGAAACTTTCGAACACTATATAAGTATAGGTTCCTCGCAACCTAATAGACACGTTTTAAAGCTATAAGGGCCTTTTGAAATACATTTTTTGAAGCTTTAAAATGAGACTTAAAGTGTTTTCCAAATGAATTTCATAAAGACACTTTTTTATTAAGAAAAGAAAAGCAACCTTAAAATTTTTCAAATATTTTTTGAACTATTTCTTATTCATTTTACTATCCTTTTATTATTTATAATCATTTTTAAAAACTTTTCTCATTAAAAATCTTCCTAAAGCTTAGAAGGCAATAAGCGACCTATATGGGGCGATCTCTACCTCACGAGGGCTTAGCGAGGAAGCTAAGTCAGTATCAGAGACTGAAGTTTGGAAAAAAACTGTCTATAATGAGGAATTCCTGTCCTTCGATTTGGATATAAGGGGCCTAAATATTATACTATAATGCTTATTTGTGCCTTGTCAACACATGAAAATGTTTGTACATAACTTTATTCTTTGGTTTTCCTCAGTACTCTTCATTTTGTTCTTATTATATATCATATATACATTTTTTATTAATACTTTTATTTATTATTATTTTTTTCATTGTTTATAAATAATAATGGTGTTTTATTTTCATTATAATATGATGATATTATCATTATGTGGCCAATTTGTATTCATTGCCAATATTATTTTTAAGTTAGTTCTGGATAACATTTTGCGTTCATTCAATATTAGGAAGTGTTTTTCATCTTTATTCAGAGAAAAGTATAAAGATGACGAAGACGGCTTTGGCCAGCGCGAAGTCAATGGCGCGGGCATCCACGGAAAGGTGCGCCGATAAAAATGGATAGCGAAGGAACGAAACGACGTTCTGGCCGGGTTGAGCTCGCCGTATTGGCGGCATGGAACGCAAATCGGCCGGGGCGTTCTCTAACGCTCGTTTGGAAGCCTGCCGAAGGACCTGCGCCGGCGCTCGGCAACTGAGCTCGAATAGTTAAGGCGAGAAGAATGGAACGCGTTGACCAACGCGTACGATCGACAGATGGCATTGTAAGGCTCCGTCGCCGATTCAGCCAAAGGCCGCTGCGTTGTGCCTCGAATCGCGAACGGAAACGGCCGGGGTTATTCTGTCTTGTGGCGAGAGCTCGTGCCAGTATTGCCGGCCAACGCCGGAAACCGCTTACGCCGGTATGGCACCAATCAAGACACGTTTGGGGCTGCGGGCGAGTCAATCCAGTGCGCAATCAGACATGGTATCCATGGCTGCCTCCCGAATTCGCCCCGCGTTTTCCTCCTGCACAAACGTTCCATTTTGGACGTAAACGGAAGTTCTTCAGGATCGCCGGGCGTTCCATTGCGCCATTCTGCTGATCTGCGCCGTGCCACCCTCGAGCGGACGTACTCGTTTCGGACTCGTATTATAACGGCGCTGGTCGATGGCGATCCAGCCCCGGGTCGTTGGCTGGTTCTGGTCTCGGTTCGTCGCGTTTCCGCCGCGCGGAACGCCGATTCGCGGTTCGAACCGTTCCGCCGAGGCGGGGTTGTTCAACTGCCTTCTCCGTCTCGGCGTCGAACGGAAGCGCCACCTGTACCGCGCAGAAGACGTAACGCGGTGGCGGTCAGGGCTTCAAAAAACTGTCGATCACCGAGGGGATGGGTGAGTCCTCATGGTTGTCGACGCTACCACCAAGCGCGATATTCTGCATTTATTGAGTAAATCGTTGTTTGCAAAGTGCTATTGGTCTTATCACGGGCAACAAAGGACCGGGAGAGGGTTACATCGCCATCTACAACCCAGTTTGAATGAGATTGCTCGGACCATATACTCTTAGGATGAAGGGCTCGGGTTTAAACCCGGTAGAGAATTTGATAAAGTCCCCATTTAGGAATGATGATGCTTTCAACCAGAAGCGGGCTGGAGAGTCTTGAATTCTTTGGGCGGTCCCATTGAATTAGATAATCGAACTCCTACTGCCAAAAACAAGAAGCAGAAGGATCGGGGCTGTGCGTTGCCTCTCAGATGCTAAATCAGTTCTTTCGATGGAAGAGAAGATCAAGCTGCTTAGGGGAATGAAGTTTTGCATGTGTACATCACCCAGATGGGGTGGCACGGTATTTATAGTGGGTGATTTTCAATTGGATGAATCACGGACTCTCTCTTTATTGGATGGGGATTTTCTTTCCTTATCGCTGTCAGATTAATAAGGGATAGTTAGAAATCAGTTATTCAAAATTATTCTACTTCCCTCATTGGTGGAGATTCGATTCGATTCGATTTATAGGATATGGGCTTTTTGGGCTTTTCACGTTATCGGCCCTTGGGAGGGATGAACCGGGCTCCCGTTTTGGGCACGCATCGAGTAGGACGTTTATGCAGGCTGCCCATAAGTCTTCTTTTAATCACACTTCTGCCAGGACTTGGGGGTGTAATGCGCTCATTTGGTACTTAAGCCCGATCAATTGCCCCCCCGACCCTTGGTTACAACGAGCGTGGGCAAGGGTTGTATCGTTTCTGGATCGGTCACGATTTCCACGTGGTTGCTTTCGGGCTAGTTTGATTAAGAGTTTGTGTGATCAAATGTCCTATGGTAATGATGAATTTTGAGCTTTCGCGAAACATTTCCTCTAGTTCTTCAGTTTCTTTTGAGAACATCTTAAGATTAGCATTATGTTCCCTTGATATTAGGCTTTTTCTTCTCTGAGTTCGGGCTTCTTTCTTGAAACTTATTACGATCATTTGTTGAACTTCTTTTGGTGTTTTGTAATACCCTGCTTGGGGTCATCCCTTTCGTTCTGTTCCTAGGACCGATACGTCTTTTTCCTTCTTTGTCTTTTCAAGAGGTGTTGCGAGGAGTTAGGGCTAGCTTGGTTAGGTTTTTGTCCAGCTTCGTGTATTCCCATGGGTCCTGGTCGTTCCTCTTTGCGTATAGGGGGTGACTCCTCTACGAAGTCTAATTCAGGGTGGACGGGTGGTGAGTCTAATCGTTTAGCCATGGTTGTTCTTGAGATGCTGGGGAACCTCCTTCCCAGCAGGTAAAAGGCGAGGTCAAATTAATGAGATTAAAGCCTGCATTAGGGTCTAAATATCTGAAGTCGGTGTGCGAACGCCACAGGTGGAGTCTAGTAGGGTTGGTGACCTTTATTTGGGAAATCTTTGCAAGAATGATATAGGCCCCATTTGGTGAATTTCTGGGTTTGGTCTCGTATTAACCTCCTATGTCGTTCAGTGCCCACGAGATGGGTGTGATTTTTCGAGGGTGGCCTTTGAGAAGCTGTGTAGTTTTCCTGCATCCCTTTATAAAAAGGTTTTGCAGCATTTCAACATCTGCCCTTCTCGACTTTCGTGACTTAAGGGAATATTCTTGTTAAATTTGATGGTTGTCTTTAGGGATAAGGGCTTAGGTGTTCCCCGATTATAGCTACGCTCCTGGACCTCTTCGACTAGAAGAAACGAACTTTCTTTATTCATCACAGCGTTCAGTGCTCTGCTTGATAATCTCGGATCTCCGGTCTTCCCACAAGTATTGGAACCTTTTTTTGTCGGTGTAGCGCCATTGGGAGTATGATCCACTTACGGGGAAGATCTGGCAGTTAAATTTGTCTAAACCACTCCCAGAGAATCGTGAGCTTTGCTTTGTTTTAGTTTGGTCTAGTCTTCATAGATTACAGGGTATCCCTAACTTTGCATTGGTTGTGCGCTCTTCAAGTATTCGTCCTGATCTTAGCCCTGAAGATAGGGACGTGAAGCGAAACTTGGCCAAGTGTCTTCCGCGTGCTTACTTTGAGCTCATCAAGTCGGACATTCCGAGGTCTTCAGGTTCGAAGTCTTCCCGACCTTCTACTCTAAGGCCTTCACCTCCATCTGTTATGAGGTTCTCCCACGAGAGGCCTCCACGTTGTCGAGCCAGCAGGAGAGCTTCAAGCGGGTGGAGACTTTGTCCGGGAGGCCTCGAGTGTGGAAGTGAAAGTCTCGGGACTCCATGAAGAGCCATCGGCACAGGGTAAAAGCCCAGGGTTGGGGGCACGTCTTCTTCATCACCCTCTGTCCCATGTCCGAGTGCGGGGGCCAAGCATTGCCATCTCCCGGGCCAAAGTGCGGGGCGCCAGAGTTCATAGCCTCGCTGCGCCTCTGGCACGCAAGGCAGATTCCTCGGGGAGGGCTGCTGAGCCTCTGTTGGAGGTTATGCCTATCTCACTTTGGAGTCCTCCTACCTTGTATTTGAGCCTCATGCCGATGCGGAAGACTTGGGGAGGGAGCGTCTTGAAGCTAATGGAGATGAGGATTCCTTGCTCTCAATGGAGCTTGCATTTGAGCGTGATCTCATCGTCCTTAGGAGTTATGATCTCGAGAGATCGGATAAGGAGGCTTGCCTACTACCCAGCAGATCACCCGTGAAGTTCCGCGTTCGGCTGTTCGCCTGGCCTGGTTTTGAGTCAGACGACTTATGTCGGGTATTGCGCGCCTACCATTTGAAGAGCTCGCGGCGCGGCCGACCGAACGAGGTCATGCCAGCGTCGCCAGCCTACAAAGCTAAGTGGCTTCTCACCGAGCGGGCTAAACTCATGAGCTCCTGATGCAAAATATAACTGAGAAGCCGTGAAGCTCAAGTCCAACCTGAGGCATACTTCATGGCGCGAAAGGCAATGTAGGGTAGAAGAGAAGGCTCGGTAGTCGATGAAGCTCGAGGGCGAGCTGGGAGGTTGTGACGGGCTGCACCGCTTTCGGGGAATGCCACGGTAGTCGTGGAGGCCGCAGACTTACCCGTATCGAGCCGCGGTAGCCTGGGAAGAGCCGCGAACCGCCTGCACGAGCCGCGCAGTCAAGGAAGAGCGCAAACCGCCCGTAACGTAGCCGCGGTAGTCAAGGAAGAGTCGCAAGTCGCTAGAGACGAAGCCGCTTAATAAAGCAAGGTTGCTGTACCAAGCCCACCGCGAAGCTTCCGAGGCTGAGAACTTTATTGAACGCTTGACCGATGAGTGCCATGTGTTGCGGCGGGACTCAGCGTGAAGCCTGGGTCGCTCGGGAGGGACGGAGCGATATCAAGTTTAAGGGACGAGGCTTGCACTCAGTGGGCTTCTGGATGGCTTGCTTTCCAGAGGAGGGTCGTTAACGCCTTCCCGGGCTTAGACCTTAATTTTGATATTCCCGGAATGGCAAGGAGGCAAGAGTCCTTCTCGTCGATTGTTACAGAGCCAAACACTGACTAAGGCTCGCTCCTTCTTCATCTTCGCTCCTAACCCCGCCGACGCTCGTCTCTCAGACAATTTCATTGGTTATCGACTGGGCTTGAAATACTGGATATATGTAACATCATTCTCGGGGCTTTGATACTTAATGAATACCCATTTTCTATCTCTTCGCACTCTAATCGTGTTCCTTGTGTCACTGGCCTAAACCAACCCGGGCTCCCGGGTTACAAGGCCCAATGAGCTGGGCTGAGGTCTTCAAGACTGAGTCGAGCCTCCGTGGCCAATGTGCCCGAAATGAGCCGGGCCCGTGGCTATATGGCCTTTGTCGGCGCTGAAACAAAAGCCGAGCTTATCAGGGCTCGTGGGCTAATCTACCCCGAAGCCGAATCGACTACGTACAGATGGCCTTAGCTGAGCAAATGGAGCTCTTAAAAGCCGAGCCGCATGGCCTGTGGCTAATCTCGCCTCGAAGCAAACGACTACGTGGCTATATGGCCTTAGGTCGAGCACCGAGCTCGCAACCGAGCTATCGGGCTTCGGGCCGAGGCTTTCCGAGCCGCAAGCTCGCAAACTGAAGCACGGCCTCGGCGCCGAGGCCTTTCTCGAGCCGCGCGTTGGGTTTCGCATCCACCCGATTGGAACATAAATGCAAATGAATTTAAAAATTTTATCCCTAACTCCACCAAGGATCACATAAGCCATATAAAAACCGAAAAGAAGAGTAAACGAAACTTCTACTCTTGTAGACGATTCGTCAAGCCTTCAAAGTCTCATGCCTCGTTTATTCTGATCTTCAAGGTGTTGTCTTTCCGAAAAGCCACCAATTTCTCTACAAGCATCCAATATTACCGAACAAATAATGAATCGGCATCTTGTCAATGCCAGTTCGTACCAGCCTTCTCAAAACAAAATTAGTGGTTTTTCTTTCTTTCTCTCTCGTCAGGGCTGCTCTGTGAAAGTAAAAGACGAATACTACAAAATATATGTTCATATATATATATATATGGTATATGTATATATATATATATATAGTCTGCCAGTGGTTTAAGTCAAAAAATGAATTTTTTTATTATTATATATTTAAAACTCTTTTTAAAAACTCTTTACGTATTATTTACTTATCTCAATAAGAAAATATAATAAATAATATTTGTTGTATTTAAATCACGAATTTAAACTTTCAAATTAAATTTTATTTAAATAATAACATTTATTTGTAATTTAAAATAATCTCATCATTTTAAATTACTGGGCGTAGAGTGAAAACCATAACCTGCTATTATTCATTCTTAATGTATGAATTTATAAAGTCTAATTAACATCAAGTGCAGGCCTAAATCTCACATTTCATCCTACAAGTCATAAGTGGCCTCTAGCAAGACATTATGATTACCCAAGTTAAATGAAAAGCCTCATGATCCGGAGACAACCTTAATATACCTAATGACATAACTTCTTGCTCCTCATGATATTCGGAGAATATATGCATGACAAACAACCTTATATCTGCTCTATTCTCTGGAGTTACCAAATCCAATTAGACTGATCTAACAAAATACACATCGATCTCACTCACCATTCTGAGCACCACTACGCATTTCAGCCCCAATCATTATGATCTGCAGATATCTCTCTTATAATAAGAGGGACAATTCATCTTAATCAAGCCATATCTCACTACATAATTCTTATTATGTTCAAGTATAACCTTTATAGTCATCCCATTAAAGACAACGCTTGATTATATCAAAACACAATATTCCTTATGTTGGAGAACTATACATTCAAGTCAAAGGATTTAATGACACAACTATTAGAGATTAACTTATAATTTTGATCCATGTATTAATCTCAAGATTCGGTTCCGTCTAATATTTGTTCTCAACAACAGATATAAATTTTGATTGTATCTCATTCACATATTCATCCCATGAATATCAATCAAACTTAGACTATCTTAATTGTTATTCCCATAACAATAACCGATAGTGACATTTATCAATTAATAATATTATTCAAGGACATTATATATATAATAAACATGCAAATCATCATAATAATAAATTCTCATAAATAAATAAGTATCATGTCCATACAATGTGCCTAGAGCACTATTACTAACATTGCTCAACCGAGCTACTCTGCCCTGACGCCGAGGCCTTTCGAAATGTTGCTTCCGCAACCGAGCTATCGGGGCTCCTAGGCACTAAGGCCTTCCTGAGATGTTAAGCTCCGTAAACCGAGCTACTGTGCTCATGGGCGTTGAGGGCTTCCCCGAGCCGTGCTCACAAACCAGCCACCGGGGGCTCCCGGGAGCCCAGGCCCTGAGCCGTTAAGCCCGCAACCGGACCCACTATGCTCATGGGCGCCGAGGCCTCCCCGAGCTATTAAGCCCGCAAACCGAGCTACTTCCGGCCCCCGCGCCATACCGAGCCGTTGCTCGCAACCGAGCCATCGGGCTCATGGGCTGAGGCCTTCGAGTCGTTAAGCCTACAACCCAGCCACTGGCCCCAGCGGCGAGTCCTTCAGCTATTGCCCACAACCAGCACGCTTCCCTCGGTACCTATTAAGCTCGCAAAACCGCCACTGGGCTCGGGCACTAAAGCCCCGAGCCGCTAAGCTCGCGAACCGAGCGCCACCGGGCTCCCCGGGCGCCGAGGTCTTCCCAGCCGCAAGCCCACAACCGAGCCACCGGCACCGAGGCCTTCCGAAAGGTTAAGCCCGCCAGTGGCGCTACCGGGCCTACGCCGCCAGGCCTCCTGAGTCATAAGCTCGCAAACCGAAAGCACCGGCCCTCGGGCGCTAAGGCCTTCCCGAGCCGCTAAGCTCGCAAATCGGAGCCATCGGGCCCCCGGCACCGAGGCCTTCCCGAGCTAAGCTCCGCAAACCGAAAGCCATCGGGCTCTGACGCTACGCTGACCCGTGGCACGCTCACTGAGTCAGCTTGGGCTCCCCGAGCTACTTAGCCCGCGGGCTACATGGCCTCGTTCGAATCGAGCCGTTGAGCCTCGTGCCGAGGCCTTCCTTCCTGAGCCGTGCTCGTGAACCTGAGCTACCGGGTCTTCTAGGCTCCAGCGCCACAGGCCTTCTCGAGCCATTAAGCTCCTACAACCTGGGACACGCGGGCTATACGGCTTCTGGCTTGACTTCCCTTCTCGGGAAAGGCGAGTAGCTTTAATGCGGCTTTACGGAGAATTGAACCATTGGCGCCAGATTTCCCGAAAGGCTCTGGCTTCCTTGGCAACAATGACCAGATGGTGTGCGCTACAAAGCGGCAAGCTTATGCTTCAAACCTTCTTTCCCTTTTTTAGCGTAATCGAATCCGCGCACGATGAAGCAGGTCAAGGCTCGGGGTCACACATAGGAGGTCCACCGGAGATCGTGAGCCCACGCTGGCCTGGCGGCCTCCGCTCAGGAGTCAGGTTTTTCCCCTGCCTTCCCTGTGGGAGTTCTCATAGGCTCCCTAGCTACGTCCGACATCTGAGCCGTGCTGGGAATGTATCCTGAGGGCTACTCAAAAAAAACTTTAGTACCGCTCTCTCCATTTTTTTTTTCCTCTCTCTTTCTTCTTTCTCTTCTTTCCCTTCTCCCCTTCCTTCTCCTTTTCCTTTTTTTTTTTTTTTTTGTTCACAATTCCCTTCTTTCCCTTTCCCTTTCGAGATTTTTTTTTTTGTGGAGTCGTTGTGATTCATTCGGGCCCCGAGATGCAAGGGATGGCAATCGTTGATTATAACTTTTCTCGAATCAATCAGATCTTCTTTGGAAATAAAGAACAATCTTTTGTTTTTCTTTTTGCGGAAGCATGAATTTGCGTGATTCTAAGGTGTGTGTAACTTTCTCAAGCATTTTCGCCGAGTCATCGCTTTTCTTTTTACCGATATGCCTCGCTTTTTATTCATAAGGATATTACAAAGTAATCAACGAACACCCTAACCTGCTATCCGAAAAATGATGGTACTTATTAAAGATTACAACTGAGGTCTATTGATAGAATCGCTTGAGGCGCCAACGCTCCAAGAGCGAGGCAGAATTTTTCCTTCTTCCGTCCGGGGAGCTCAGGAAGCCGCGGCCTGCGACCACACGTGACACGACATAAGGGCCTTCCCACGGGTCCCACTTTCCATGTGCAGGATCTTCCCGACAAAAAGCTTTTTAAAACTAGGTCACCCGGCTTATACTCGGGGTTCGACCTTTCTACCACAAGACTCGTCGTCTTTCCTTCGTAGCCTTCATGAGTTTCAAGACTCTTCACGCTTCATCTAGAGGTATGCTTAGAAGTAAGAGCCTCTCTTCGCTATGCTCTACACTTGCACCAACTCGGGGATTTTAATCCGATCTCGACAGTGGCCACGCCTAAGTGTCAAAGGCGAGGAATGGGGTCTCCTGGACACACTTGCGTGTAGTTCTTGTACGCCATAACACTCCTGTGGGAGGTATTCTCACCCATTTGCCTTTAAATCTTCTCTAACTTGGTCTTCAATGCCGCTTTAAGGGTTCTCGATGGTGACTTTGCTTCTGTCCATTGATCGTGGATGAGCCGAGAACACGTAACTCTGACTTTAGGATCGGTTTACTTCATCACCGACACCGTGCAGGCTCTCGTGGATACCAAACCCTTACTATGGAACGCCAAACGGTTGGCGCACCTGCTCTCTGGCGGATAGTAGCCAAGGGCTTGGCTTCGCCCATTCGCAAATAATCCACTACGACGATAATTTGCATCGACCTTCCACGGGCGGTGGGTCCCAATATGTCCAACCCCTATCAATAGTGTGCTGTGGGCTCAGAACCGAGTTCACGGCCTGACGGGAGATAAGAGATTTTGGCGTGCTCCTGACAGACTTTGCACTTTCTGACCAATTATGTTACGTCTCTAAGCATTGTGGGCCAATAGTACCCCTGCCTCAAGACTTTTCCCGCTAATGCCCGAGCTCCAATGTGATTTCCACATACGCCTTCATGTACTTCCCTCAACATGTAGTTGGCGTCTTCCCTTGCAATGCACTTCAGGATGGGTGAAAACCCGTCTAAAGGGTTCCCTAAGTGAATAGTGAACCCAAGGTATTCGACCTAAGATTGGGATGCCTCAATATTCGGCAAAGAGTCCTTCCATTAAGTAGTCCCAAATAACTCATCCAAATTTGTACGATGATGACAGAGAGATCTCTTCATTGTTGAGATCTATGGAGGGTTCTGAAAGGTGCTCAACAGTGTCGCCATCGAGGTCTTCGGGAAGCCGCGCCTTGCTAAAGCATCCGTCACGAGTTTTCTCGCTCTCGCATGTGTCCGGATCCAACTCGTATTTAACTTCTTAAGTAATTCCCGCGACCTTCGAGGTATAGATCATTTTTCGCCTCTAGTCAGAGAGTTCTATTTGTTTTACTACTAGTCGAGTCAATGACATCTCTACTGATCAACTTCCATGAATAGGCTTAGGTTAAGCCCACCTATGATTCCGCTCATTCCTACTCAAGTATCGAGGCTCTAACCCAAATCTTAGCACATATTCAATATCTATTCCGGTCCGAGAGGTCAGACCACCGACACTCACCCTCGAGCATCACACCTTATCTATGGACAAATTTCCAAATGTGATATTCGATGTCAATCGAGTAATTTCAGTTTCACGAGGTGAATCTACAGATCAAGCTTAAACCGCCAAGATCTACCCTTTTATTGCTATTTTCGGTTTGTATCTGATGTCGAACTCGCTCAGCTCAATGGCCCACTTCATCAATCTTCCAGAGGTCTCTAGTTTGTTTAAGACTGCCTATTGGATATTCTCACGACATGCATGAGCTTGGAAGTAAGGGCAGAGTTTTCGCTCAGCGGGCTTCACCATGATCAATTTCTCCATCTGGGTATCTTCCTCTTCGCCCCTCTGAGTCTCATCATAATAATGGGGATCAAGCACGACTCCGTCTTTGTCTCTCGACCAGATCGCACGGCTGAGAAATCAAACTGGCCAGTATTGCAGAAAGGAGCTCTCTCGTAGCGACTTACCAGACGGGGGAGAGCTTAGATAAGTTTTTAACGTCATGGAATGCTTCTTCACAAAGGTGCCTCCCATCGAAAGCTTTTTAGAACCCGGAAGAAGTGGTACACTTATCGCTGACCTTGGGCCTTCGCGGCTTAAGCGGCTATTCTTCCCGATTAGGCATTGGACTTTTATGTTTGATGGCGGCGGCATGTCGAGCTTAGCTTTTATCTTGTTTGGGTTTGCCTCACATTCACCAGTTGTTGACTAAAACCCGAGAATTTTCGGTATTGAGACTCGGCGCATTTGGGCTGGATTCAACTTCATGTTGTACTTTTTCGGGATCACGGAATGCCCTCGTACAGAAGAGCATATGGACTCGATCGTAGTTGATTTATGTAGATGCATATATACCTCCATAGATGTCCCTATTTGTTTACGGAACATCATTCACCTGACCTACGGTAGGTAGCTCTGGCATATTTTTAGTCCAAAGGGCATTACCAGATAGTAATAGGTCCCTTGCCCAATGACGAATGAGGTCTTCTCTTGAGTCGTCGGGATCCATCGCGATCTACGGTTGTAAGCGGGAGAAAAGCATTCATGGTGAGAGTTAAATGGCCGTCGGTGGCGTCCTGATATGAGGTCGATCCGGGGGTAGAGCGAAGCTATCTTTAGGCATGCTCGGTTGGCGTCGGTGAAATCGTGCGAGTTGCCATTTCATTCTCTTTTTGGCGAGTCACGACGTTTGGCGACCGATTCGGGGTATTCCACTTCCCGTCCTTTTACGGAGACTTCGCTGAGCCCACTCCTCGTGTCGTTTTTGTCTTTTAAAGTTGAAACTTCTTCTTTTTTGCTTGACTGGTTTGAAGGATGGTGACGCTTAGTCTATGAGTGATTATTGCGGGGTCGATCCCTCCGTCCTCTTCCGCATTAGAAACATCCTTATTTTGTTTCAAAAGCGGATAAGGAGGCTTACGGGTCTTCATGGCTTGGAACCAACGTGGCGAAGGTGTTCGGGTGATCGTCAGCGTATGGGCTCGGCTCTTCCGAGGGGGCTCGAATTCAGTGTTCACCTCATCTCGCGTGCCAGTGCGTCCATGGATATGTTGTCGTAGCTTTTTGCTTCATTGATGCGGAGTAACATTCCACAGCCCTTGTGACGTCTCCCTCGAACCATTCCTACTTTGTTTGCGGTGGGGAACTTGATCACCATGTGATAGGCGGAAGGGATGGCCCTTATGGCATTGAGAGAGGGCCTGCCCAGTAACACGTTATAAGGCGAGGGGCATCTACTATGAAATCTTACGCTATCGTTGTTGCTGGCATGGGGGTCTCCCAAGTGAGCCTTAGCGTATTGACGAAGGTAGCACTTTTCTCGGAGAATCCTCGTAGGTGGGTGTTGGTAGTTCGACCTCTCCATAGATGCCCGTCTTGTCAAAGTTGATGCAAAGATGATGTCGGTCGAGCTCCGTATCGCCAGGACCGGTGGATTGTTTGTTAGCCCTGGTTGCCCTTATCCACGGTCGTCGTGGGATGTTAACATCCTTCGGTGCGAATCCAGAAAGTTATGGCGGTGTCGATTGAGGGGTTTGGACACCGTTTGCACCTCTAAGACCTCTCTTGACGTCTCTACGCCAAATGAGCCTTCACAGGTGTTTGGACTCCCCACCTCCCATGAAATCCCTCACGAGATCACGTAGTTCCCCGAGGGTTGTTGATGTTGGCTGGGGTTGAGCTCTTAGAGGTGGTGGTGGGCTGCGCTTGATCGACCTTGAGGAAATTTATGTAGCGAAAGATACCCCGTCGAATTAAGTATTCTATTTCCTTCTGTTTGTATCTGTCGTCCATTCGATGCCCAGAGTGGTCCTGTGGAACTCACCGATTATCTGGTGTTATCTCTTTTGGTTGGGTTCGACCTAATCTGGGATGGCCATCTCAGAAATTTTTCATGTTGCACCTCGCATGAGGCACGTGATCTTGTGGTGTCGGGGTGAAGCTGTAGAAGTGAATACTGCTGCCGTAGCTGGTGAGGTGGTCCCCCAGCGGTCTCCCAGCGGCTCCTCGCCTCTTTGGAGATCGTTCTCTGTCCCCGCTAGCAGGGATCCTCTCTTGGTCTCTTTGTCTCCTAGGGCTTCGCTCCCGTTGCTTATCCGTCCTGCTTTTCTCCTTGTGGGTTGAAGAGCTTCCTCTCTTGAATATGAGGGGCTTCTTCGCACGTTAATGTACTTCTACTGCTTTATGGCTTACCTCGACCATGCTTGCACGGATTCTTTAAGATGGAAAACATTAAGTCTTGTTTGTACTCCCAACTTAGTGATGAATGCGGTGATGGCAAACTTCTCGATGCGGAACATCCACCTTTAATATTTCGGCGTTGAACCTCTGGACATAAGACCTCAGCTTTCTTGTGGGTTTTGCTTTATGGACAACAAGTGATAACAGGCTTCACATGTCACTGGCTCGATGAAATGGGAGGCAGTGCGATGGAGAGCTCTCTAAATAGGGAAACTGACGATGGTGGGAGCCTATTAAACTGGCTTGATCTTTGTTTTTAGCGTGATGGCGAAGGCTCGCATCATACGGGTCTTGATGCCTCCTGACTCCATCTTGGTTCTTATAAGTATTAAAATGAATTGTGGGATCCGCCGCTGCATCAAACGCTTCTATTTGCGGCATCGAACTTTTCTTTGGAAGGGAAATGTAGCACCTCGGTATGAGCGGGGACTCGGTTCTTTTCAGGTGTCAGTAGAATCTGGGCTCGGCCCTTTCGACTTCATGTGGCTGAGCTCTTGTTGAATGCCCTTGAACCTCACTCCCATGATCACTCCCAGTTTCCCTTGCTGATGAGGAGCTAACTCATCGTTCAGATGTTCCTTGAGTATTCGTTGTGCTCCTCTACGGGGGTTAAGTAAGGCTCGTGCCCCTTTGCTCGGTGGATTACACTTCTATTTGCGCCTCTCGGGGTAGAGGTGTGGTGTTCTTCCCAGGGTGGTGTTGTGGCCTTCTTGGAGCTGCCAGAGTACTTCTTCTTGGGCGTTGCATCTATCTAATGAGTTAACAATTCCTTATCAGCGTTGGTTGGTGAGTGGAGTGCCTGCATCTCGTTTATTGTTATCGTGTATGGTTTCGATACTTTGCTAGAGGTCGATATCACGTTGCCTTGCCATTCTTGCATTCTTAGCAGAGGATTGGTGTGGCTCACAGCGTATGCTAGAGTTGATACCATCGGTGTGAGGAGGTCGGTTTTATTTGTAAAGTGCTCGTTCCCATGAATGGCGACAAGCGATAATGCTCCAGCCGGGCTGAAATTTGGAGCGTGATTGAATTGCTTAGCAGTCGAATTGACTGCGGATGTCGAGGCTCTCTGTAATGAGCGAAAAGGATCGCGGGGCTGCCCGTTTCTTCGATGCTAAGTGGTTCTTCCGATGGAAGAGAAGATCAAGCGCCCAGGAATGAAACTTTGTGTGTACCTTTCAGATGAGGTGACTGGTATTATAGTGGGACTTTCCCGATTAGATGGTGTCTGAGCTCTGCTTATTGGATGGGGATTTTCTTTCCTTATCATTTGTCAGATTAATAAAAGGGATAATTGGGTTATTAGAATTATTCTACTTCCACTTATTGGTGGAAATTTGGTCGAGTTGCATAGGATATGGAGCTCTTTGGGCTTTTAGTTATGCGCCCTTGGGAGGATGAACTAGGCTCCGTTTTGGGCTGCGTCGGGAGACCCGGCGTTTCTTTGAGCCTATATAAGTCTTAACCCAATCCTGGCTTCTCGAATCTTTGGGGGTGTGCACATGCTGTTTTTAGCCGTCGAAATGTTGGCTTTCCTCAATCGGCTAGCAAGATTATAGGGGAAGAGATGAGGTTCAATGAATGTTCTGAAACATTGCGAGGTTAAAGCGGAGGTTTCTAAGGCTGAAGCCCTAGGTGTTCCTTCATTGGTAGAGGGTGTCCCATTAATCCGAGTTAATAAACGCTCTGGATTGATTTGTGCCCCACCAAAAAGAGTTCATCATCTTCTCAAGCTCCTGACACGGTAAGACCGGGAGCAAGAACGAGCTCATACAGAAAGTGGGGATGGCCTGGGCCACCGTATTTATCAATATCTCTTTACCATCCTATGAGAGTAATTTCACCTGCCATCCCTAAAGTCTCTTCCAAAACCTGTCCTGAAGAAATACGAAGACTGCTCGCTTATTACGGCCAATGAGGGAGGGAAGTCCTGGTGAGTATATATGCCCGTGTTCAAGGGCTATCACGCCAAGTTTGCAGGAGATGAGAGGCCAAAGGGTCAAGAACATTATGGCTGAAGAAGATACCAGATTTGTGGAGGTTAACCGCTTGTCCTGACAATTCCTCATACTTGGCCAGGATAGACTGTACTGTGTTGCATTCCTGTTCAGAGGCATTAAAGAATAAGAAACCGTCGTCAGCAAAGAGGAGGTGGGAAATACTTGGGGCACCCTTACAAATACGGCAACCATGCAACTCCCCCTAGCCTCGGCCTGGTTTAACATAGCAAACAAACCCTCAACACAGATAATAAATAGATGGGGAGAGAGGGGACCTAGAGTGATATGCCCCACAAGCTCGCCATTATTATAACCATTTTTCTAAATTCTTATAAAAATGTTTATCATATAAGTGATAAGTCCCCCCTCTACAAGAAGTAATGGAAAAATGTGTAAAATACATGTTTTCCAAATATCATTACAACTTGAATTTTTTTTTTTTTTTATCTAAAAGGTTCATAAGTTTATTTTCATAGCTCACTGCTTGACAAAACCGTTAAATGGGTGTTAATGGGACTGATTAATTGCTTGACACACATGCTCTATCCCTCTGTCTTTTCTCTCTCCTCTCTTGGTTGGATCCCCACTAAACTAGCCCCTGCGCCCTACCTAACCAGTCGTCCTAGCCTTTTTCTTTTGAAAACAAATAAATATTTTAATAAAAAATTAAACTTAAGAAAATAAAATTAAAAAATGGCTTATGGGACTGTGTTAAGGAGAGTGCAAGGAAAAAAAATTGAAGTCTGGAGTCTCACAATGGCACTTCATCAATTAACTGCCATATGTTTCATTTAACCACTCATTTACCGATTCAATCACGACAGGGATTAAAGTGAGCTACAGAAATAAAGATAAGGTTTGTTTAGATTAAAAAAAAAAGTTTAATATACAAATGAGATATTTAAAAAAATACCAGGGGTTTTTTTTTACATATTTTCTCTATAAGTAATACCAAAAGAATGCAATAAGTAATACCAAAAGAAGCTTTTATAGTGTTGAATTTTACTTGTAATGTTTTTTAGAAAAATACTTAATAGGTAATTTTCATAAAAACACTTATACAACTAAGAAGAGTATTTGTGACAATGCTTTTAAATGTGTCTTAACCTTAAAAAGCACTAAGTATTTTTAGATTAAAAAAATGTTTAATAATATTTTGAAAAATACTTTTGATACTTTAAGAAATACTTAGGGAGTTTGTTTGTTTGTTTTTTTTGGAATTTTTGCTTTTCATACTTTAGATTGTCTGTTTTCTCATTTTTGCATAATTTATTTTTGAATTTTTAAAATTTTATTTTAAATATAAAAAGTCAAAATATTTTAAAAACACAAAATATTTTAAAATTTGGTTTCATCAATCAATTATTTTTTAAATTATTAATTTTATATATTTTATTTTAGTTATATAAAATAAATAAATAAAATAATTATCTTTCAAAAATAAAATAAAATAATTATATTTAGTAAGAATGATAATAATAAATTATTTATCATAATAATTTTATCATTTTAAATATGTTAATATGTTGTAAATATATCATACAAATATTTTTTATTGTATCATAATAATAAGGATGATTTTATTCAAAGACCTTTTGAAAACTAAATTTCGGAAATCTAATCTTTAATTAATTTTTTACCCCATTTTGACAAAAATACATTCATTGTTTTCTTGTAAAAAATTAAAAATAATCATTTCTTTTCAAAGATATATGTAAATACATGAATGGAAAATGATATTTTAGTCCATTATGAGTAATTCTTCAAAAAAAAAAACATGGAGATGATTAGTTTTACAAATTTTGAGCTATTTGAAGTCTTTTAACCAAATATTTCTAATGATAAAGTTATATCATCATTTTTTTTGTTAGGCTTGTGAGGTGTCACGAATGGATCGGAATCTGTATCTGAGGAGATATCTTTAAGTCGTCTATGAAGCAATATTAATATTCATTCGGTCGGGAGGGACCGTAAGGTACAAGCATCAATGTTAGATTTAAAGCTCGGAAGCTTGAAGGACGATAGTTAGGTAGAAGAGACTTCGTGATCTCACCTGCATATTCAATGGTAAAGTTATATCATCATTACACAAATAAGTACTGACGTAAATTATTTTTCTTAATATATTTAAGATGTTGATTTTAAGCACATAAAATGCAAACAACTTAATATAAATACAATATTAAAAAAAACATATTATTTATTATTTAATACTAATAAGCCTTATTCAGCATTTAATTAAATAAAAAGTTTTATTCAACTTAACTAAACCTCCCCCTAAAGTGTTTTTTTGTAAAGAAATACATGTGAGATACTTTCCAAAAATACACTTTAAAAGTTTTCAAATATTTATAAAATATCATTTAATATTTATTGATACATTTCTTTTACTTTCACTTTCATGTAGGTGGTGTTTATTTTTAGCTTTTTATTTTATTTTAGCTTTTATGACTTATTACTGAAATTTCTAAAAAAATTGAGCAGAAAAAGTTAATATATTTGGGTTTCTATTTAGAAAAAAAATATAAAAATATAAAAAGTCATCTTTCAAAGCAGAAAACACCACTCTTGAAAAAAAAGGCACAACGTTATCCATTTATTGATGTTAAAAAACAAACGGAGTTAATACTTAATTTTATCAAATACTATTTAACATTAAACTAAAAAAATTATATTTAACATTGGATTAAAAACAAACACTACCTAAATCTCTCCTTATTCCAACATACTAAGTAAGTTCTAATGCAATCTCTTTTTTTAATATTTGGTTGACTTAAATTTTTTATTAGGATTTATGCTTTGCAAAATTATAATACAATAATGATTCGATGTTTACTTACTAATCAATTTCTTTATTAAGTAAATATTTATTTATTTTCAAGTTAATGAAAAAAAATCATATGTAATAAATTTAAATAAAAAGCGTAAGGATACGAGTGGATTATGCAAATATTACATTTTGGACTCAAAAGGCTCTTTATGTGGCTAAATACGTCTAGGTTGAAAAGAACTTCATCTCTTATATATTATTAGGAAGTTTCTCCACATGTCGATAATGGGATATAATGGCTTAACGTATCTGACAGCAGCGTGCATTGTGTCGTAGAATTGTGGGGCCAAAGAATGAATAATCATATGGCGCCAAGCGAAATAAGCGCGTCGAGTTAGGGATAAACGATATTATTTGTAATATTGGTCGATATATAGATAATCTCTTTTGACCAAAAAGACTTTCACGGCTTTAAGCGTGTCTATTAGGTTGAGAGAGACTATCTACGTAGTGTGAAAGTTTACTACTGCATGTAATGTGGGATGTGACAAAAGCGACATTTAAGACATTAGCCTATGCCATTCAGCCACTAGATTTAGTAATTTTGAAAATGAGCTTCACTAGATTTAGTAATTTTGTAAACTAATTTTGGTTTTAAAGAAATGGGATAAATCCTAAAATTTTGCAAAACTAACCTCTTTATTTGAAATTAAAAAAAAAAAAGTGAAAAAAGCATTCTCAGACAAAAATACCCTTGAGGATTTAGTTATAATAAGGGGAATGAGACAAAATGCCCATGGGAATGGGATATATTATGGAAGATTTAATTATCACGTGAAATTTAGTTATCGCGTGGAAGATGAGGGGATTCACGGTATTTTGTTTGAAAGCGTGGCGTTTTTAAAGTTACTTTTGCAAAAGTACTTTTATAAATAACTTTTGGATTTGTCCACCAATTTCTTTAAAGAAATGCTATGATGTCATAATAACCTATAGTTGCATCATAATTGAATACATTGTGGCATTAACAATGAAGAGTATTTTCACAGAATTTTATTCGTATAGAAATTGAAAGAAACTAAGCAACACAATTCCGCGAAATGACGCACCCCATAACATTTTTCTTCAGATGATTCTAATTAGTTTGAGGGAATGAAAAGAAAGGAAATCACTCATTGGATTTTGATTCATATGGAACAAGTAAAACACATCCGTTATATGATTCTTCAAGTTTCACGATTCACCGTTATTATTTTTTTAAAAGAGATAAATTTTTTTATTCAAAGCTAGCAATATATTCAAAGAATTATAGAATAAAAAATACTAAAATATTTAGAAGATCGCGCGTAACACATCAAGTTAAAGCAAAAGAAACTTGGTTAAAACATATATTTGGTAATCTAAAAATATCAAAATACCTAAGTACGAGTCTAATATGATAAATTTGTCGATCGAAACTTTCTTTGACTCAGCGTCAACACGGAATTGAAAACGCGCCAGTGCTCGAGTAAAATTGCACGTTATGCTGAAGTCGATAGCAAAATCTGTACATCGAGTCGGCGACCTTGACACAAAAAGCAAAGAGAAAATGAAGGAAAACTTATATCGTGTAGGTCAATACCGCTTTTATTGAAAAAATCCCGACTCTATGGAAGAACAAAAGAAATGGTTGATGTTAAGCCAAAAATGATAAAAAAAAATCTCTCTTATGTCTAACAAAAAAGGCACGAAAGAGAGGAAACGAAGAAATGGTAGGTTTTACGAGAAAGACGAGAAAGAAAAAGAAGTTAGAGAATACTATTATTATAATCATGAAATGTAATAAAATTATCTTCCTTTATTTTCATAGGTTGTATTTGGTTCTTGAAGAGTATTAAGAGAAGAGAAAAAAATGTAAAAAAGTTAAAAAAACACTATTTTTTCATGTTTGATTGTCTAATAATTATTTTTTAAATTATTATTATTTTTAATATTTCCCAGTTTGAGATAGTAAAGCTGTCTGATTAAGCTAGAACTTAAGGCCATATTATCTTGCTATGCATGTTTTGCATGCTCTATTATTTGAACTAGACATCATGAGCTAAATAAAATTATTTAAAAATTTACAAATTCTTAAATTATTTAATATGAAAAGGTTAAAATAAACAAAATTTGTATAAAGTAACAAATAAAAATAACATGTAGACATCCCCTAACTCTATTTTTATTTTTTCATTTACACTCCTTCAACTTTCCTCATTTCTTTCAATCCCTTGCATTTTCTTTAGCATTTTTGGGTAACCAAATATGCCAAGATTTCCGCCATTTGTACACCTTAATCATGTTCAAATCTTGTTCACAGTCATGAAAAACAATGGTTGGATCAAATGTCAAATTCAATTATATTTGATATCTCTCATCTCTAACGTTGACCCAATCAAACGTACTGCAAAAAGCCATTAAAGCATAGCAGAAGTACAATCTATTATAACATGTAATTAAACACATTTGTTTCTGCAAGATTCCATTGCATTATGACATGATAGCATAAAGGGATCAGGGACTTGCAGAACAAGGAGTCAAGATTTAGTACACATCCTACAGGACAGATAAAGAAAATTTATACATTACATTGTATGTAAGAAGAGAAAAGGAGTGGGAAGGAGATTAACGTAATTCTTGCTATTATATTACTCCATCACTTGCTTTGTAGCTTGAAGCATAATGGATCTTTATTAATTGCTGCTAATTCTCCATATCATCTGCTTAGAGCTTTAGATACTTCAACCTGAAAGAGAAAGGCAGTCTGGTGAAAAAATATTCCAAAAAATGTAGCCTTAAGAAGTAAGCAATCTGGGTACCGACTAGTTTGTGCTCATCTACACTAATCCCATAGAACCCTCAAATTAACGACAGAGTAAAACAGCCAGGTAAATTGTGATACCAAATGAAAATGAAAATAAAAATGAACCTAGACTAATCCACGAGGCCCTGAAGTTCAAGGTTGAGTAAAACTTATTGTGACCCTGAGAGGACTCAGAACTAGGTGAATGGTGATACGAAAATGAATATGAAAGTGAAAGTACCTCTGTTCTTCATCGCTGAAGTTGTAGCCTTTGTTGGAGGGGCCGGCCTTTCTGTAATTGGGCAATGGGACTTGGCCGGACTCAATATGCTTGAGGTCCTCGACAAGCATCTCGTAGTGCTGTTTCACCTCCTCGACGGTCTTTCCGCCGATGGCCCTGGCCATGTTCTGCCAGCGGTCGGGGGTGTCCTTGTCATACATCACCAAAGCATTCTCGAACAGTTTGTTTTGCTTGGCAGTCCAACTACTTGAAGAACTGGATGCCATTTCTACAAACAGATGGCGGGCGTGGGGAGTAGCAGTGGATAGGAGGATTGAATTGTATGGGCAAACACACTTACCTGCAACTGTTCTTTATAGAGGAAGAAAAGAGAAAGAGAGAGAGAGAGAGAGAGAGAGAGAGAGAGAGAGGGTGGTGATTGGTGGTGTGGGTGGTCGGTGGGGTAGCTTTTCTTGTTGGGCTGTTGCTTTCATTGCAGACTTGCAAATCAGCCCCCCTGCTTTCCCAAATCCCACGTGTTATCCTACAATTTCCAGTTAATTTTTTTATTTATGATTTATTGTAAACCTTGAATTAGGCATCGAATTCTATCGTACCTCCTTTACAGATGAGAAAAATAAAAGTTAGAGATTTTTGGTTTAGAATTTTGTTTTATTTGACACAAACCCTATTCCCAAATCTCCCATTTTCATTCCCTAGTCTCCATCCGTCACTCAAAACAAAAGGGTGCAGCCATTGGTGGAGCCAGGATACAATACTAGTGGGGTGAACCCAAGGATTCAGTATTACAAGTGGGGTATAAACTAAAGTAACATAATTGGTCTTAGCTAAATGGATTAATCTTGAACTGAGTTCGAATTATCTTAGATAGAAAAGGGATTTTTTTTTTTTCAAAAATACCTTCATTGGGACATGGGAGCTCACTTGGTGCCGGATCGTATGGGGGCAGAGTGAGCGAATCTTTCTCGCTACAAAAATTGAAAGAAAAAAAAAGCTAAAATGAGGTTTAAACCAATGATCGGAGGTTATAAGTAAGTGGTTTCGAGTTTGAACCTTGAGAATGTAACTATATTATATAGTAGAGCTTATCATTCTTGTGGATCTTCCCCACTCGTATGATGATTAATTTGAATATAGGATGATTTAAAGATATCTTACATGTGTATCTGAGAGCCAATTCAAAAATACGCATGATCAGAATAAAATTCTTGTATATATTTTTATCTTGCTCCACGCGTGCTCCTTTATATCTTAAGGTATATTTTTGTTCGAATGAAGATTTTTGTAGGGAACCTTTTAGGGTTATTCTTATATATATATATATATATTTACATATTTATTTTGGATTTGTCCCTTTTAATAAGTTATCATCCCATTATTTTATTCCAAGTGAAAAGTGTTTGTTTGATTGGAAAAGAGCAGGGGGATTTGTCTGTAAAGCTAAGCAATTAGGACAGTAATAGCCCACGGATACTTTGGAAGTGAGAAAAAAAAATATCAGAAAGGGAAAAAAAATGAGAGGGAAAAGAAGGGGCGTGGAGGTGGGGGCAGAGGCTCAAAAACAGCGAACAAACATACGGTTCACGGGCGTACCCATTGTCAAACAGAGTGGCTTTGAGCTGTACATTAGGAAAACAAGATCAAGAAGGGTACCTGAAACACACCTTTCCATGGCTGATTGCTTCTCCTTTTTCTTTTTTCTTTCTTTTTTTTTTTACTGTCCAGTCTCAGAACAACCTCACCTTCTCACCAGCAACATTCCAAAGCCATTCAGCTGTTTAGATAAGCCCGTACCATGGTACCCACTTGCTTTTTCTCCAGATAATAAGTCAACAGGTTATATTTTTTTCTTTCTTTTTTTCCCCCTTTCACACTAATCGGATTTTTATAATGGCTGTTTATGGATGCTTTGATTTTTCTTTTCCCACATTGTTTTCTATTCCTCTTTTTTCTTTTTTCCATTGATTTAATTAATTATCTATGTTCCTTTGTTTGTTGTTGATTGTTGAATATAAATTGTTTTGTACGCTTGCTTCATCAAAGTTGGGGGTGGGGTGGTGTCTTGTTTTTTGGGGTTCGAACAAAAAGTGTTTTGATTGTTTTTTGTTTTTGCTCAATTTTCAGAGTTCCTAAACAGAGTCGGTGGGAGGTTTTTACTTGTCTGGAAAATAATTCCGCATTCCCAAATTGCTGAGTATGATTTTGGCTGCCATATGTGCTTGGTGTTTAAAAGTAAGGATGAATCTTGACCTGCGATGGTAATGGTTGGATGTTAAAAACTATGCAAAATATGTTTATGAACAAATGAGTTAAGTACAAGGGGCGAAATTGTTTTGTTGTCTAATCTTTAGGCCTATGTATAGAACTCTGGTCAGCATATTTATAAGACAACCCAACTTTATAAACAGTTTCATTGTTTAATATATTGGGTTTTATTCCTGAATAGCTTAATAGTTTGAGTCAATTTGTTCTTAAATTATTGGGTTCAGTTATAAAAAGTTCGTTCTCATATAAGAACGAGTTTTACACTGTATGGTGATTTTCTCTCTTGAGATATATGTAGATTAAAATTTTATACGAAACTTATGAAATATCGAGAAATAAAATCGTCGTCCCAACGATGTAAAACTTCGTTCTCATATGAAGTCCGAGCTTTTATAACTAAACCCTAAATTATTATGTAAAATCGAAATATGTATTGGCTGAAATAATTGATCAACAATCAATAATACTAATAAATGCATTAAAAATATAAACTTTAATTATTCAAAGAAGCATATTAATTCAGTAGTGTGTAAAAAAGCATATTTTGCATGGATAAAATTCTTGCGTATTTGTCTCCCCAAAATCTGCAAAGATGAGATGAAAGAAAAAGTTAGAGTTGAAGATGGTTATTTCCTTCTCCCAAAGTGTGTTTTATCAAACTTTTGTTAAATTATAGGGCTCTATTTACTTATATATATATATTGGGCTTCTGAAACGAGGAGAAGATAGAATCATTGTACGTAACTAGTTAATATTAAACTATCCCATAAATGACATATATAATTAACATACATAATTATACAATTAAAATTGTAATATGATTATGTATTAATAAATTAATCTAACATTCTCCCACTTTAAACGATATAATCAATAAGCACAAATGTTTTATGAAATAAATTTACGTAGTAAGTAACAATCGTATCCAGTGCTTGTCGAGATGATCTTAAATCAATCTGTGTCGGATCTTCTTAATCGAAATCATAACTCAAATGTTTAATGAAACACCGTAAGTAATGTCTGATCGTATCTGATTAATACAGGAAGGATGCATAAATCATACATAATTAGGCGCTACTAATCTAGAAGCATTACAATGACAAAAGTATTGATTCAATAGAAAGAAAAAACAACTTCGTTCTATCATTCATCTGGTCAAAATGACACAAAATCATGAGATAATAGCAAATGTAGTGTGCGTGAAACGAAAAAACATGAGTTTTTCCTTATAAAATACATGAAAAGGCAAAAGCAGCAAAAACGAAGAGTCCTGAGCTCCTAACAATCCCATGCGAGTGGCGTGTTCTTGAAATACAAATGGTAAAACTTTGGTTAGTGGGTGCACTGACGTCTTTAGTCGTAGGCATGTACTCCAGATTTGGAATAAGGGGCCTTGACACCTTTCTCTTTAACAAAAAAGAACTTCACATCAATGTGCTTGGAGCGAGAAGTGCTCCTAGTGTTCCTAGAGAAAGCTATAGCTATAAAATTATCACATAACAATTTCAACGGTCTAGAAATGGAGTGAACAACCTCCAAAGCTGAAATGAAGTTCTGTGATCATATTGTATGATAAGTAGCCTCATAACATGCCACATACTCTGCCTCCATAGTAGAAAGAAGTTGTAAATATCTTGACACTTTTCCCGCAAAAGCGACTCATTTTAGCTATCATAAAGATATAGCAGAAAATAGACTTTTATCGTACTGCGACTGCGTAATTGGAATCCTTGGAAACCGACCACCTCGAGAGTGTCGGTCGATCGATATGTCAACATAAGATCCTTGGTTCCTTGAAGATACCTCAAAACTTTCTTAGCCACTTTCTAATGGCTTT